>PVKM010042901.1:0-12673 GCA_004027735.1 Carollia perspicillata
TCCAGAGATGACGAGATTAAAACTAAGAGGTTTCGTGAGTATCTGTGCCATTGGCCCTTCCCAAAAATGCCACTTGCTTTCACACAAATCCACATCTGAAATCTCAGATTTCAAAATTATAAAATAGTTTTCACTTTTTAAAAAGATGAGTACATACCTTACAATAACAACAATATGTTTTGCAGTTAGTTGGATTCAATGGTCAGGCCGCAATACTCTTGGCGGCCAGATTTATGAAGGGGACATCCTGAGGGGCAAAGATGACAGCATTAGCCTTAAACAGATTGCTAAGAAGGCTAGGGAGAACAAGAGCTTCAGGGGAGGAGACGTATTATATGCTCCCATGAGCTGTGAGTGCAGTGAGTCCTACTAAACAAACCAGCGCCAGGCCCGGTGCACGGTGTTTTCTGTTCAAGGGCACAGTAGATACGTGGCATGTGTTTTCTGGGCAGTTTGGTTTCCTCCAACATGCCCCATGATGCCTGAAGGAGTGCATGCTTCCGTCGTCAACATTCCTCAGAACCGGTTCTGACAAAAAACGTGCTCCTCCTCTCTGAGGGCAGAGAACGTTGGTACCGGACTCTGAAGCATACAGGAGACTGGGAAAGTTCCGGCAGGGAAAGGAAGACACTCAGGGCTAGGAAATCAAACCTAGCTCTGCTACTCATTGAGTGAGCTTCCTAACTAGAAACCTAGTGAAGTCACTTCTCAAATTACAACCATTCAGCGGCACCTATGTGTGCACATGCCACGAAAGCCAAATCCATCAGGATGGTTCGCCAGATCATTCCTGACCTGGCCTGTCACTTCCTCCGCCTTACTGCTCGACCTTCATTCCTGTCCTCTATGTCATCATCACAGGTAATTTCCTTCAGTTGCCCCCACTCGACACCCCCTCAGTCTCATACTCACATCTTCAAACTTTGCAAATGCAATCCCCCTGATTTGAACATCCCTCCCCACTTCTCTTTGCCTGGCTAATAGGATCAGGTCCTGGCATTCACGATGGCCATTGTCTTGACTATGAATACCCATAGCACCGTGGGATGCACAGAGCATGGCACTGTTGTACCTAATTGTTAACTTGTCTGTCTCTCCTTCTGGGCTGTAAGCTCTGTGAATGAGAGAGGGAAGTATATGTGTGCAAATATATCTTGTTTATCTTTATAAATCCAAAAACTAGCAGACTTCTTTTTTAACTCATGGTAGGTACTTCCTAACAATCCTGAGAGACTGCCTCAGTACGTGGAGCAATAATTTAGGCTGCTGAAGGGCTTTACACACAGGGAAGAGACATCCTGCCCTGCGACCATCAGGCCAGGAACGTGTGTTTATTTATAAACCTGTCTCCTGTGTTTTACTGACACGAATCATCACCCACAGGTCAGTCATCAGTGCTGGTTACCAGACCTTAAAATCCACGAGTCCGCTAAGCAGCAACCTCCCTCGGCTGAGGCTAAAGAAGTAAGCCTACCTTTACTCCTTCTTTCAAAGACAAGTCAGGGACTTCACATTCCCAGGCCCACAGGGGCCAGACCAGCACCATATTGGAGGGCCATGGGTAAACGCATATCATGTAACAGGGGGGACTGAGCTGAAAGGAGAACACAGGCCTTTTTTAAACAGGAACAGACAGCCCTGGCTGGTGTAGCTCAATGGATTGAGCACAGGCTGCAAACCAAAGGGTCACCTGTTCGATTCCCAGTGAGGGCACATGCCTGGGTTGAGGGCCGAGTCCCCAGTGGGGGCCACGTGAGAGGCAACCACACACTGATGTTTCTCTTTCTCTTTCTCCCTCCCTCACCCTCTCTCTAAAATAAATAAAATTTTAAAAAATAAAATAAAAAGGAACAGACACTGCTCATTTCCGGCAAATTGTTCCCACATCTTCTGACTGGTTTTTTCAACCTGAAAATCTAAAATTTGCACACAAGACTACTCATTTTTAAATCTGTCTTATTAAAATAATAGAAAAATAAAAAAATCTACGGGCCCTATTCAACTGTTATAAATCATCAATTCATGATCTTGGCTTTAAGCTGAGCAGAAAGAAGACAGACTTTGAGACTGCTGATGGGTAAGTACAAGGCCATCACAGCCACTGACACCCTCATCTTGGATCCGCTCCTCCTCCCCAATGACAACTGCACAACTTCAGTGCTATCCTCAGGCACCCTCCTAACTCTCTCTCTCTCTCTCTCTCTCTCTGTCTTGATTCCTAATTCATGAACAAAATCCACAGACATTAGTAAACAACCTCCTCCTCACCTGCCCATCCTCAGCCTACACATTTAACTGTGACTGGAGCCACCCAGCCTCAAAGGAGAGGGGACCTTTCTCCTTTCAAGGGCAACCCTCCCATCATCGTCCCTAACATACCCCTCCACTAATTAGCTTCTTCCCTCAAAGATCTTCACCTTCTCCCTTTTCACAAC
This sequence comes from Carollia perspicillata, assembly GCA_004027735.1. Classification (NCBI taxonomy): domain Eukaryota; kingdom Metazoa; phylum Chordata; class Mammalia; order Chiroptera; family Phyllostomidae; genus Carollia; species Carollia perspicillata. Next base: position 2,436 of record PVKM010042901.1, read on the forward strand.
TTAGTTATAGTCCCATCTTGCTGGGGGTGACCTAATACCTACGGTCCCCTCATTTAAATTTCCTTCAAGGAAAGCTTCTTTTTCCCACTGTCCTATAAGCTTTACTATTACGTTAGCAAAGATTTATAGAACAGGAAAAAAATCATTTTCATGGCCATACACTAAGTTTTCTGACTTTCCAAAAAATACGTCACTTAACGCCATTGGCCTAAAACATACAAAGCACTGCTCAAGAATAATCCACTCTACACGGCAACCATGACGTCAAAGCTCCTCGGCACAGGTAACACCCCGCCGTGGGTCGTAGACCCCCGGCTCTCACGCCAGAGAGATAGAATCAGATCCAAGTGGGAAATGAGCCCGCATCGCTCGGTTGGCCGGAAACACTCGTCTGTGACCACAGCCAAAGTGTTGGCTGCACACTGAGACCAAAACGATATTGGAATCAGCTAGAATTCGGTATTCTGTTGATTTTCAACTTGTGACTCTACATGGAAGGGTAAAAATTCCATATGTAAGGGAGAGATCATGTTTCTGAAAGTTTCACCCCAAGTGCCAAGATAGCAACTGACAGGCACGTAGGGAGTGTGGGAAGCGGTGCTCGGGGACAATCTATTATCTTGATTGCTGCCCAAGAGTATGTCTTCCTAATCATGAGTGGGTTACAAAATCAATGCAGTGGATTGTGACAAGCATTTTTAAAAAGAAGCTATATAGAAGAAAATGAAATACAGAATGCATGGCACGTACAAAAAGTAGTAATTATGTGATGAAAACCTGCATATTGGGGGTTGTGTGTGTGTTCACAGAATGGCTCACAGGATAGAATATATTTCTTACTGTGGACTGTGGTAAATACATAAACAGAGAATCCACTGGTCTGTGTTTATCAAGCTTCACGAATGAGTAATCTACACTCTCTGCCTTCGTCTTCTCACTTCCCAGTGTCAATGCATTGTTTCTGCTTCAGCAAACCCACTAAGATGCCCCTGCGCGGTGTTGCTGGTAGCCTTCTAGCAGTCGGATTAGATGTAGCCCCTCCGGGCGCACTCAGAGCTGAATTCTCTGCAGTGTTGTGCATCGATCCCTCCTTCTTAAAACTTGCATTGCTTTTGGTTTCTGGGGCATCATTTCCTAAGGGTTCTCCCACTCTCTCCCTGGTGACTTTCTCTTGGTTTTCATCTCTGAGCCCTGTCCCTCAGTCTTCCCCTGAAATCCTGGCATTTCTACAAACAGAGCTCGGGCCTCACACAGGCCACATAAACTAAGACTGAACTTTACCTCTGCCACTCGTCGCCTCCCTGGCCCTAACCACTACCATCTCTTGCCTAAATTACTGCAATAGGCTAGTGACTGGCCTCCCCTTCTGTCCGTTTTCAAGAGTGGTCACAGTGACCCTGGTCAAAGGAAAGTCAGATCATCCCACTCCTTTGAACTCACTGGCTCTGTGACCTTCTTCGGGTCTTTACTCAAACAGCTTGGTGAGGACTTCCAGGCCTCCCTCCTTAAACAAACAATCCTACTGCCATTATAAGGTGCCTGGTCTCCCTTTCCTGCTTCACTTTTCTCCGTAGACCTTGTCTGAAGTGCTACACAATTGCGTATTTTGTTTAACGTCTGTCTCCTCTTACTGGAACGTACGATCCAGCAGGGCAAGGGTTTCTGTTTGGTAGACTACTATGTCCCCAGCATCCAGAATTGGCAGCCCATACTAGGAGGCCAATAAAAATTATTGAAAAAAAAAATGAATGACTATTATCAATCACATATTCTCCGTGTGATGAGGGTGGGCTTGAGCACTCAGGGCTACGTAACCTCCACACTGTGCTATGCAGTTCTCTCCATGTGTAACATGATTCATAAGAGGGCTTTTGGCTATTAAGCAAAAAATAAGAGCTATTTCTGGGAAATTGTCTGAGACTCACAGCCAGGTCTGAATCCTGTGTTAGCCAGGGCTGCAGCTGCTGGACTAGACAAGATGCAAATACCCGCTTACTGGCCTGGTTGAACAGATAATACAAATGTCTCAAAGATGCTGTTTCGGGGTCCTTCTTTATCTTAGTCTACTTCAGTGTACACACCAATGCTTCCATTGGCCTAAAGGGTGTAAAGGTGGATCGATGTCCTTTCTTATTTTCCTTTCAATAGCTGATAATCATGTAACAAAAGGAGAAAAATATTAATTATTTTCTCCATGAATTATAACAGATCACAACTTGTTTTTTTTATTCACTACTACAGCATTTTAAAAGGTATTTCCTCCTGTAAAGCCACTAACTAAACCATTAAGGCTTTTCCCCTAATAATAAACAAGTACTCACCCCTCCATGGGGATACCAAAACCTAAAAATCAACTTAGTCCTCTTTCCACTCCCCTAATTTATTCCCACTGAATTTCCACAAACTCGGAACAACTCTCTCACCAGTATTACTATTTTCCCCATCATACAAATGGGAAATTGAGGCAAAAGAGAACAGAAAACTTAATTAGGGTCACTCGGACATCAGGGAGAAGAGCTATGAGTTGACTCTGGAACCTAAAGAATGGGAGACAGGAATTATGGGATAGGGAAGATATCTTCAGAAATGTGATTGATTGTGAGGAGGTTAAAGGAAAAAAGAGGAATCGAGGATGATTCCCAGGTTCCTGGCTTCCACAAACTGAAATTTAGGAAGATGTCGTCCACCAAAGACTACATCACTAAAGGCTATTTCGGGCATGGGGACTTTGCTTAGAGATCAAACTCAGTACCGTGTTCACTGTGTCAGGTGTCATTCCGCATTTTCTTCTGTTCACCCCATGCTCGGCACTCTCCGCACACAATGACATTAATTGGGGAACGATCACTTTTAACAGGAATAGACCCTTGCTTGGAAATTGAAGTGTTTGCTTTCCCTTTTGTTCCACTGAATTCTATGAATTCCGTACTGAAAACGCAGATGGGGCACAGGGTGCTCGTCACTTCACAGCCTGCAATTACCTACAATGAGGTGAGGCTGACGAATAAACTCGGTGATCATTGATATTATTTCCCTGGTCCTGTTTGTTTCTTTTTCCTTTGTAGCTTGCAAGCTCAGTTGTTACGAGAAAAATCAATGAACAAGCTTTCAAGGAAACACACCCAGAGACAAGAAAGGCCCTTTCACCTTGAAGTTACTCCTTTCCTTTTTAAGGGCGTGAAACCCGCTCCACAGCCAGAGTTCGCTTGCAAGTCATCAGAAGCCAGGTGTGCTTGCGAAGACTCTCTCCTGCGAGAACAGGGCCCCCAGGTATTTTCAGAGGGATATCTTCTGTTAGTAGGATAATTTCAGTGAATCAAATTGTTCAGAACGTCAGGCAGGACTGAAGAAAGAAAACTAATGTAGCCAAGAAAATATGCTACTGTCCACATGTCCAGGGGCTTGGAAAGAACAGAGAGGCCTGGGAAATGAACTTCCACTGCAGGCCAGGTAAAGGTCACAGACAGGTGCACCTCAGTGGCCAGTTGTTTCATCTCATTGCCTTTCCAATTTCTCACAGGTAGAATGGAGACTCTGGTAGATGGATGGCAAAAACAATTCCAATTCTCCCTGCCCCTGTATCCAACCAATGGCGATGGGATTTTGCAGCTCCTTTCATGCAGTGGTCGAGTCTATTCCCGATCCTTTGATTGCAGGCCAGCCTGGAGATTTGCTTTGGTCAACAGAGTGAGGTAGAAGTGACTCTGTGCCAGTTCTAAGCTGAGGCCTCAAGAACCCTTAAGCATTTCTGCACCTTTTCTACCAGAACTCTGATACCATCAGGAGGACAAGTTCAGTTTGGGTTGAGGGGGAAGGGAGAACCTGTAGAGCAAAGCCAAGTCAGCTGATTTGTGCCAGCCAAAGCCATAGACACAGGAGCATGCAGCAAGCTCAGCAAAACCAGCCCACAGGGGACTTTGCAGCCGACTGCAGATACAGGAGCAAACCCAGCTGAGATCGGTGCGACCACACAGACCATTTGCAGATTTGTGCCAATGGGTTTTGCTCACAGGGTGTTTGTGGCACAGTATGATCGTGACAAAACAGAAATAGAGGTAGCAGTGGAAACAAATGCTTACTGCTGTGTTGAAAACATCAGATAAGTAATCAATCAATATTGTCTATTATTATTGGCCATAATTTGTCATTATCACACAAAAGGTGAGTGGACAACTTCCTAAAGAAAGAAAGAAAGTTTCCCAAACTGAACTCCAAAAACAAAATGAAACATGTCTACCATGAGTTTCATGAAATTTAAGGACAGAATATTGATCTATTAAATTTATAGCAATTTTAATAAATTCATAAGAAAACTCAAACATGGTTTCATAAAGGGAAGCAAGTAATTTGTCACGGCAATAAATGACCCCCAAAGTCCTTCTTCTGTCCTGTATGAATATCTAATATCTGATCTATGGCGAACCATCACACCACCGATGAGATCGGACATCAGACTTCTTCCTTGCACAATGGGCAGGAACCTTTAATTTCATGATCAACTGACCAGGTAATTTTGGAAACTGCTGAATTTCACACCTTCCTTGTAGAGTTTTATGATGCACATTCGAATGTTAGTTGCTGAAAATCCTGCTGTAAAGAAACCGGTTTAACTTGGTTTAACCCAGCATTTCCTAATTAGTGAGCCATGAACCCTCCTATACTTTAGTGTATATGTATTTTTAAATGCTCGTGGGATTCGGGAGCACTAGTGTCAGTGAAGCACACTTTGTAAAGAGGCATTTGGGATGCAGCAGCGGAAAAGTGGTCTTTCAAAGTCAGGCTGAGGCACTGGAGTTTCTGGAACGTGCTGGGGGAACTGACCCTCTTTACATTTTAACTTAATCAGCATCCCTGCACAGACCAGTGAACGTGGAAGAGAAGCTCGCTGGTGCGTATGGAAGTGGGAGCTGATTCCCAATGCGAAGCTAAAACAGTTTGCTTAAAATTGGCATTGTCTCTAATTCAAAATACTTCACGAACATCTGTGTTATTTAACTATTTGAAAGGAACAGACTAAAGACATATTTCCTGATTGCATCCCAGCCCTGACCCCCTATAGGGGGTTAAGTGCTGGAGGCGTAGAGTGGACTGTTATAGATCAAGCAAGTTGTGTGCTTCTACACCAGGTTCAATGTTGGAAGTGCCTGAACTGAACATCTGGCTGATGACGTGCCTTCCATTTATGAGTGGCACTCCCGCACTGCACCTGCTCCCCGAGAAGAGATTACATGGGTCAAGCGACTGCAGCATGATTCCAAAGGTTTGCCTCATCACCTACACAGGCAACTCAGCCACAGACAAGAGGAAATCTCATAAGTTATTTTTAGTAGCAGTTCTAAAATAGAAATGCGCAAAAAAAAATGGCATAATGTAATACCGTGAAGTTCATAATGTTATGGACTTCAGTATGAAATTATTTCTTTAGCCTATGTACTAGATGAGTTAGCTCCTTCCATACTGCAGCAACTAAAACATTTTTTTTTAAATCCTAAATGCTGCCCTGGCTAGAGTGGCTCAGTGGATTGAGGGCCGGTCTGCAAACCAAAGGGTCACCAGTTCGATTCCCAGTCAGGGCACATGCCTGGGCTGAGGACCAGATCCACAGTAGGGGACACTAGAGAGACAACCACACACTGATGTTTCTCTCTCTCTCCTCTCTCCCTTCCCTTCTCTCTGAAAGTAAATATATAAAATCTTTTTTAAAAAATCTTAAAAGCAAGAAGTATATAACATTGACATTAGTGTTTTCCTTGGTAAAACTGGTGTCAGGGAAGAAAATGTTTTCCTAATTCTCCTTCCTAGCTTTTCCTAAGATATTTTTTCAATTCATTGAAGGCAGAATTTTTCAAGGGAGAGAAATGGGAACAAGTCTAACTTTTTAATAATTACTTTAAAATCTGTTTGGTACTTGGTCAACTCATAGCCAATCACCTGAGACTGAGTTCTAGCTGCTGCTTAAAATCCAACAGATTAGTCTGAATCTTCCTGCTAATGTGAATCTGATTTGACTGGATATTAACTACATTATTTGAAAATAACACTACTAGTTTGTTTGTTTATTTGTTTATTTGTTCACTTGTTTTTAGAGAGAGAGTAAGGGAAGGGGAAAGAGGGAGAGAAACATCAATGTGTGGCTGCCCCTCCAGTGCCCCCTACTGGAGACCTGGCCCACAGCCTAAGCATGTGCCCTAACGGAATCAAAACTGGTGACCCTTTGGTTTGCAGGCTGGCCCTCAATCCACTGAACCACACCAGCCAGGGATAACATTACTTGTTTCAGTTGAACATTGGCCAATACTATAATGTTCTTATTCATCTCTGGGGTAAAAAAATCTGAGATACTTTTACCTGATGTTTTAAGGAGTAAACAATTGTGTGTATTATAATTCATGAAAACATATCATTGTTTTCCATTTTTAGATTGTTTTCTTTGTCAACTGGTGAGCAAGCATCCATAACAGTCTCTAGAATCTTTCAAAATGTTCTGAGTATTTTGAAACAACAGAGTACATATCCAGGAAAGTTCAGACATTTCTAAAAACACAGTGTATAGATGTAGATGGTAAAAAATTAATGCCACACCATCTTCTGATGGACTAAGAACCAAAAATGCTTCTTCTACAAAAACAATGAAACAAACCCAAAGCACAAATACTCCTGCAGTCGTGGCATAAATGAATTATAAAGTATTGACACAGAAGGTTAGCACTCTGGTCTCAGGTATAATTTCTGACAAATTCCTCAGCCTCATGCACAGTCCCCATGCCACATCATTGTTGGACAGAATACTGGAAGTAAAAGTAACCTGTTACATGTAAACAGAAACCCCAGTTTAGAAAACGATTTCAAAATATTTTATGCTTGTAATCTTTCTCCTCAGATCTCAAAAATACTTCTCCTTTCAAAATAAGTACTTACTATTCTCAGATGAAGTGTTCTAATAAAGTAGCAATTGTTTTTTGTTTTTACCAATTAAGACCACAGGAACCCTAGGAGGTTGCTGCTGACATCTAGTGGCATCATTTTAAAAATACCAAATGCATTAAAAGTGTGGCTCCCTAGAGAGAGAAAGGAGGGAACATATCTATGACGTACGCATTTGCCAAGGCTAGTGGACATCCCACATTACAAATTATTTACCTCTGCCCACACCACTCTGCCTGCAATGCCTTGTTTCCCTTCCAAAGTACCTCTAGTACTGCCACACCTCAGAAATAGGACCAGACTCGAGGGCGAAGTCCTCAGTCCTCTACTAGGAATTGCCAGTTACCTGAGAACCCAAGTTCCCAAAGGCCCTGCCCCAACCACGCTAGTCCCAGGTTCATCTCAACTTCCCAACCACCATAGTCCCCTCCCAACCTGCACAACTGACGTTTAGGAACTTCCAGGGTCCTCACCTAAAGAGACTCAATTATATAGAGTTGGGAATATGCAATTTCAGGCTCCACATCCACAAACATGTGAATGTAGCCTATGAAACATTGAATTGGTGAGTGAATGAATGAATAAATGGACGAGGGAGAAAATCACAATGCACAATGCTTTTCCTGTTGATTCTGATGGAAGATACGCAATATCCTCCTAAAGCAGTGTTTGCTCTGGGGCAAAAGGGCCTGGGCTGAGCAGCTCAGGTCAGATATTCCTCCAACAACATGTGCAAACTGGCACCAAGCCAGTGGGGGAGACAGTCAGGCCATCTCCCTCTGGTGAAGGGAGTGCATTTCCACTGTTAAAAATTATTTGCTTTATAAGTTAGCATATCTGAATTTTGACTTTATTCTCACTGAAAGATGTGATCAAGGGAAAGTAGGTTCCCAAGGTGGTCATAAAGAATACAAACTACAGCTAAATTATAACTCTCATAGTACCAAGGAATCTGTTAGTCATTAAAATATTCCTCCGGTGGAAACCCTAGAGCTCGAAGGAGCTCATTCATTTCAATTTCTCTCCTTCACTCACAAGTGGGAGCAAACCAGGATGACAGAAAAAGGATCTTGACAATCATAGTGAAGGGAAAAAATCTCTTATCCGTATGTGTAACTTTATAAAATGAAATTATATGCGTACGTATATGTACACATGCACACATGAGAACTATTACACAGCAACATAAGCAAATCAGTGTGGCAGGCACTGGGTGACCTGAGGGCATGTGGGTTAGGGAAGAGAAACTGATGTAGAATAATGAGAGGCTCAGGAGGCTCCACCAAGAGAAGTTTTCAGGTTATGTAGACTTTCGAATAAGGGGGAAGGGAAGACTAGGCAATCAGAGTGGAGTTTTCAGGATAAGGAAATGATAAGGACATTCAGGGTCTGCAATGGAGTTGGAGAAAAACAAGGTAAGAAAACAGGTGGGGAATTAGTGGAAAAACTTGAATGTTAGCAGGAGATGATCGTAGATAACGCTATGGCTGATAGTCTTAGAATTTTCTTTTTAAGATTTAAGAAAATGAATATCCCACAGAATCTAATACTCAGAAGAGTTAAGAATATAGAACACTTTTGCAAATAGCAAAAATCACAAAAAACAGAAAAGCAAATTCATAAAATTCCTCCTTAAAAATTACTTTTTAATTGTGTCTCCATGAGAATATTCAATGTTTTGTTTCCTGACTTTCAGTTTAAATTCTCTCTAGGGGCATGTTTTGCCAATAGTGTGGCCATATTTCTGTCAAGTACTGCATATAGCATCCATGGAATCTAATTCAGGCAATGTGACAATTATATCTCTCCTTTTATCACACACCGTAGAAATGTTTGTGATTCTCATTAAATTCATGGACATTAAGTTATGTGTTAATCACCCTGCAAGTTTTGATGTTTTACTTCCCATTGTTATTAGTAGGTAAATAATAAATTATGTAAAATATAATTTGTGGTAAGCCCTTAAAATATCAAATTTTTATCCTTTTAGATCTCAACAGGTATTATTACCATGACAACATTTTATCCAGCCAGTAATAATAAATCACAATGAAACAAGTCTCTAAACAATATCTTTATAACTTACGTTTAGTGCTCTTGAATGTAAGTAACCCCATACATTAGCCTTATGACAATTTATTTTCAGTTCTCAAATTGTGATTATACAACATCTAGATTTCAACCTAGAGTACTTCAAAAAAATTGCTGAATTCTTAATATCAACTAAGGATAGATATTACAATTGTAATTTCCTACAGAAAAAGTCAGATATATGTGAGAATAAAACTTAATATTCCTACATAATAAAAATAAATTGCAGACATGACATTTTCTTAATTGAAACTCAATCTATTTCCAGGACATATAAATCTGCAATGTAAATATGGAACAGAATAACCATCTCTATTTTTTAACATAATCATACTAGATATATAGAAGGATATTTTGACCTGACTAGTTAAAGTTGCCTGTCTCTGGGCGACAAAATTAAGAATATTGTGACTAGTCCACATAAATAACTTCACAGAGCAAAACACTGTATGAAGAGTTATTTAGGTGCCTCTTTTAAAAGGGTCGAATATAGAACGTTCAGGTAGGTACCTGTACACACCACAGTGCCTGTTAATGCAATAGGCATCTCTCTGAGCTCCATTGCCAGAGTTGGTCCTAGCCAGCATGTGCAGTGAGAAAGCTGACCAGTCCCATTCATCTGAAAATAGCACCTCCACTAATACGTCTCAATGGCGTACAATTTCAACACTGAAGTTTAAATGTATAGATTCCATCTGGGATAATAGAGACCTAGCATCAATACATTGGCACTCACTGACTTATTAACAGGACTGTTTGTAAGACTGCAAACACCCTATTTCATGGAAGCCAAAGGACCAGTCCAGAGAGACGACAACATCAACACCATTGCTCCCATCCCAAGTCTCTCCCACACACCCGACTCCTAACATTCACACTACCCACACGTCCCAGAGCACAATCCCTTTGGGAGTTTTATCAGACCAGAGCCCCTGGATTCTGGCAAGATGCCGAACAGCTCCTTTATTCTCCTGTTGGGAGGAAACACAATTTTTACTCTGCACACACAATGCTGGGAATCCCACCGTGTCAATGGAAACATCCCCCTTCCACCCCAACTCTCTCTTTCCTAAGTTCAATTCAAAGTGTTTCTAGATCTTAAACAAAAAGCCCGATAAAACTGAACATAATGGTATGCACACACCCCTGAAATAATAATTTCACATGAATGCATCCTGGATAGCCTGTGCTCCCTCCCTTTCTCCTTGTATTCTAAAAGCCGT
>PVKM010042902.1:0-12672 GCA_004027735.1 Carollia perspicillata
CGATCTCCTCCCATCCACCATCTCCTGCCAGGAATTTCTATGGCTCAACCAATTCCCAGAGGATGAGGAAGGGTTAGCCTTGGTGCAGTTCAGAGAAGTCAGCCTCCCAGGGCACAGAACAGGTGGGAAGGATGGAAAGTGCTGGAGACAAACACTTTCCAGTCCAACTAGGCTTATTCTTACACAGCTGACAGCAGCACTGACAGGCTTCTCAGGGCCATCTTTTCAAAGAGGCCCATGCTTCCCAGAGGAGGTTACTCTTCCCCTAACCCAGGAATAAATTGTCTGCTACACAGGTTGTTCTTATTTATTACCATTGAGCATACAAGTCATAATAAACTCAGTCATCGTCTGGATTAAACAGACTAGCCCGGGGGCGCCAAACTCATTTTCACAGGGGGCTGCGTCAGCCTCATGGTTGCCTTCAAATGGGCCGAATGTAATTTTAGGTCTATATAAATGTAACTACTCTTAACAGTTAAGTGAGCTCTTGGCACTGACACTGGGTAGAAACACGGTGCCGGGCTATATAAAACAAGGTGGAGGGCCGCAGTCTGCCCTCAGGCCTGGTGCTTGCCACCTGCGTTCTAGGCTATCGGGAAGAATGTGATTTTGGATTCAGAACATTCCCTGATTCAACTCCAAGCCCTGCTACTAACAAGAACTGTGCCTTCCAGTAAGTTTCCTGAGCTCAGCAAGTCTCAGTTTTCTCGTCTGCAAAATAGGATTAAAATATCAACCCTAATACAAAATTTTTGCGAGGATCCAAGGAAATAAAACATCATAAACAGTGGCCATGGTTTTTCATTACTGCTCATTTTATGACGGCCTCAGTTTTCTCATATCTATAGGCATTGATGGGTATTACTAACAAATTGTACAGGAGCAGATGTTGCAGTCTAGGAAACCTAAAAATTCCTCTAAATATTTAAGGATTTCTCTTAAAATTATAGTTGGATAAACTGTTATTTTATCATTTATTCTGTCTTCTTGCTCTTACCTCTATAAAATATCCTAGAGTTAATATGACAAATGAACTCATCTGCATTCAGACGTCAGTGGGCTTTAATTGGCTTTAAACGACAATTGACGGGTGATAAAGCAATTGATGCTCATACTCTTGGGTACACTTGGCCTGATTGCTGACCATGATGAATCACTGAGGGCAAGGCCCACACTTCCGTGTGTTGGGAGCTTCCACTTGGCATCTGAGATGGCCGGGCTGCACACAGGTTCACTGGAAAATGACCTCTGCCTGGAGTCCTGGCTCATGGGACTTCTTGATACAGAGCTCATCACTGATTGTGTGAGAAAGGTTTTGTGTGAACCTTTAACCTCTGTGTGTCCATGAAAGAGCATGCCCTGTCTCAGGTGTAATTCATCATTTTATATGCAAGGATTTGTGACTCCATGAAATATATTTAGTTATTTTCTTGTCCTTTGAGGAAAATCTACCAATTTCTTTTAGAGTAATGGTGGTAATATAAATAATATGTATCTCTCCTGCCTGGTAAACATTTTTTTTCCTTTCCCAAATAGGATTTTTATTTTGAGTATAAGTGAACATACAAGAAAAATAGAATTTGATGAGTGGGGAGGTGGGAGAGGAAGGAGACAAACTCATGAGATTTGAATCTTTTTTTTAAAAAAGAGAGAAAAATAATAAATTTGAAATAGTTTGGATCATGAAGTAAAAAACAGATGTATTATGAAAATGATAATGTATATGCTTTCTCTCTGGATTATGTAGCTGTTAAACCGTATATTTAACTTGTTGAATATTTTGTGGTGATTGCTCTGTTTATAAAAATGATTGCCAATTTCAAGTCTCATTCAGGAAAATGAGCCAGAGGGCACTGCAATTGATGGGCACTAATCCTACAACAGTGTTTGAACACGAGAGCTGGCACTCCTTAGCAGGACTCAGGTGTTACAACCAAGGCGTAAGCCACAACAGAATTAGAAACATATCCTACACAGAAACCTTTTTCTCAAAGTGCGTGATTTGAACAGAGCAACAAGGGGTTGTGAAATGTGTTTCAGTTGAAAGGGGCTCATGGAAGGAGGCGAGTTAAGAGATGAATCAAATCTTTTTTTAAAAAAAATCAGAAAACCCCTATTCGTAATTTTTGGGTTGAGTGTTTGGCTCCGTGCCTTTGGGACTCTGTCAACAGGAATTTTTAGTCATAGATCTTTGGAAAATTGACCAGACTATTTGTTGCCCCACATTTGTGTTTGTTGTTGTTGTTTTGGGTTGAATTTATTGGGGTGACATTGAGTAATATTACATATGTTTCAGGTGTACAATTCTATAACGCATCATCTGTGTGTTCAATTGTGTGCTCACCACCCCATGTCAAGTCTCCATCCATCACCATTTATCCCCCCTTACCCTCTTCTACCTCTCCTGCTCCCCCACACCCCGTTCTCTCTGGTAGTCACCATACTATTGTCTGCGTCTACGAGGGTTGTTGTTTTTTGTTGTTGTTAATCGCTTCACCTTCTTCACCAAACCCTTCGACCCTCTCCCCTCTGAGAGCTGTCACTCTGTTCTCTGCATCTATGAGTCTATTTCTATTTTTTGTTAATTTACTTTGTTCATTAGATTCCATATAAGTGAAAATGTATCATACTTATCATATGGTACTTGTTTTTCTCTGACTGGCTTATTTCACTTAGCATAATACTTTCTAGGTCCATCCATGCTGTCACAAAGGTAAGCTTTCCTTGCCTTTTTTTAAAGTTTTTTTTTTTTTTACAGCCAAGTAGTATTGCATCATGTAAATGTGCCACAGCTTTTTTATCCACTCATCTACTGATAGGCATTTGGGCTGTGCCCCACACTTCTGTTTGACAGCAATTATTTGCCTGCCATGGAACTGTTGAGGCCCTTCTTCCTAGAATTTGGAGTAATGGTGGAATAGCAGGTTCTAAGGAAGCACTAACTTACTCTCGGGGTAGTACAAGCAGAGGGTAGGTTCTTGGCAGTGACTGTCTCCTTGTATTTGGCATCCTAGGTGCCTCACTGGCCTTACCCTAGACTTGGCCTTGAGAGGCACCCAAGGTTGTCTGAGAGGCCTGAGGTTAAGGCAATACAGCTCTCTGAGCATCTCCCAAGCACATGCAGGAGCATTAGGGCACACTGACTTGTTTGGGTGCTGCATCGGCTCCGGGAAACATAAAAGGCTAGTTGTTACACCTCAGCCCCAGCTGTGTAAAGTGGCAGTGTACCCCTCTGACTAAAATGGACCTAAAATGCCCAATTGTACCTGTGATTGATTCGCACTTCCGGAGTCAGCCCAGGTTCATGTGCCTGTCTGCTTGAGCAGCTGGGAATGTGTGTTTCCAGAGCTGTCTAGTTTGACTCTTTCTCAAGTGCTTACAGATAGTTGGTTGGTCACTGGGTAGATTCTCTTGACCCATTGTTTCCAATTCAGACCTTCTGTCGCCACCCCAGGGGTCCTGAGACCTATCCCGCTGCTCTGTTTGGTGGCCTGGCCATGACTATTGACATTCCTGTGATCAGAACGCCCAGATGCTGGTTCCCAGCTGTGCCTTCCTCATTGCAGGGGAACAAAATTGTTCCTGGAAGATGTCTAGCACCTTTGTGCCTTGACTTCTTGGTGTGCCTTGACTTCTTGGATTTTGCATATTTAAACAAAGCTTTTCCTTTTGATGACTGGATATGGCTCCTTTGTCTTTACTCCCTGAAGCCCCTGCCTTATATTTCTGGCTACTGCTTCCTCTGCCCTATATCCACAGGGCCTGGTGTACACATCTTGCCTTCACCAGATTCTGGACACCATGGGTCCAGGGACAGTGTTTCGTCCAGCTCTGATTGTCCACAGCATTTAATCCAGTGCCTGGGACTTGGGATGTGTCCCAAAAAGAATTCTTAAACGAATGAGTAAATAATTGAGTAAATAACTGAGGTTATAACGATCAAAGGAGTTTTTGCCTCCAGTTGTACAGGAACATAATCTTCCTGCTGCTCAAGGTTCTCTTTGCTGGCCCAAGGACGATGCCGGGAAGAGGCCGTGGCGACTGAGGGATGGCCAGCAGGGGCATGAGGACAGATCCAGGCAGGAGACACAGTCATGAGTCAAACTTAGGCACTTATTTAGATAATAAAGGGTAATGCCAGAGTTAGTAATAATGTGGACTAGACAGTTACAAAAGTACAATATGAAGAAATAATTGTTAGTTGAGATCCTGTTGCTTTGAAATATCAAGGAAAATGTTGGCAAACTGTGCTTATTTATGTTGGATAAGATCCTTAGACACTTGTACATTTAAAAATTTTTTATGATTCAGGATAGCGTATCCATGAAGTTGAGTCAAGAGTGTCATGGTGAAATAGAAAGATTCCTCAACATATCCCTCGGTGTTACCTGGTTGGATGTTTTTGAATGAGGCATTTAAGGTATAGATCCATTTTTGTTGTAGGAAACAAGTACAGTAGGCTGGGCAATGCCTAAGATCTTTCCAATCTCTAACGTGTTTTAATAAACTTTTAAGTGGTTTTGAAAAACACACAATTATTCAGAGTGCCCTTTATTAAAAAAAATCCAAATGTATGTCTCCCCATGAATACAATTTAAATATTGAAATGTAATTTGTTATATGTGCAATGACTCAGTTGCAAACATTAATATTTTAATATTTGTTAATGGGGGCTCAAATATGAATTAACTATTTAATTTCTTAACACAATGCCTGCATTTTTCTCAGAAAAAAAACTTTTTTCTAGACATTCCACACCATGGCGAGGTTCTTATCACAATTTGTTCAACAAGATTTTGTTGGGGCTGATTAAAGATTACTTCTACAGCCCTGCAAGTCACATAAACCTTTATTTAAAACCCTGGTGGGAAACATGACAAGCATGCCACAGGGCATAGGTAGGGGAGAGAAGGGGGGGAGGAAGTCCTCACTCATATTTGATTTTTTTGTTTTTACTGTAATTGTTCTACCACCACAATCATGGAGTCAGAAGGAAGTGTGGAAAACATAGATGACTTACCTACATATCACACACAGACCGAAACCTACCAGGTACCCGTCCCTTCTGTCATCTATCATTTCCCCGGTGCTTCCACCCATGAGTCAGGGTGACCTTATACCAGACACTGAAGAAGGAAGAGAGTCTCTGGCACTGACTTAAAGAAAAGCTTTTGACAAAAATATAACTCCTTTTGCTTTATGAAAAAAATACATATGTTATATACACACAAAATTCTTTATGGTCTGACTTGAGCATTAAATTCTTTGATCCACCAAAGTGTGCTAAAAATAATTTTTTGTGGCTTTCTAATTTGGTTTAATAATGAGAAAGATGTCCAGACTTGGCTTTTTCCTGTTTTAAGCTAAAACATGTTCTGATTTTTTTTAATTATCTTTTCCTTTGTGTTTCTCCTCTTCCATAGTTTAGGATCTTTCCAGAATATTTATCATCTTAGATTAGGATGGGATGCCCTTGAGATAGCCTTAGCCAGGGGAAACTGACCTTTCAATGATTTTACTTACCAGGCACCGTGCTAAGGGCTTTGCCTGTGTGATCACCATTCAAAGATAATTTATACAGGGTGAGTTTTCCTTGACTGCAACCATAACCTATTGTTCCTGTCTGTCTCTGCCCAACCATAATCGGTGTCCAGGGAATTGTGTAACTGATCCAATATTTTATTTCAGAGGGAGCCTGAGCTATGCATATATTCTTTGTGGATAAATTAGTCCTGAAATCCCAGAAAGTCCCAAGATGAGTCATTTGGTATATGGTTGCCCAGGACTATGCATCTGTGATTGAACTGGTGTTATCTGGTTTGTTGATCAGAGTGTAAATGAGGGTGGAAGATGTAGGAAAAAGACAATTTAATAAATGAGAGCTATTAAAATAAAACAAGGAAGGAACAGCACTATATTTGTGCTTCAAGCTACTCTGGTTGAGGAGGGACCCTATGGGCCATACCAAGCTGATCGGCTCAAGGGAATTAATTGCAAACTGTGAAAGTGTCAAGGCTGGCCAGAGTTCTCTCCAAATAATAAAAACTTTACTGTACCATGAGCATTGATTGGAGACAAAAGGCTAGAAAGTCGAATGAGTGCCCAGAGAAAAATTCGATCAATTTTGTACAAAATTTCCCAGCTAACATAGACCATTCCTGAATACATAGCAAAACCCCTTCTTGAGAAAAATCACAAATGCTCCTCCATCTTCCTGACTCGTTTGTGTTTTCTATCAACTTCATGATAATTCTGTTTTTTTGTCCTTTATTACAATGTATTTTCCCCTTCATTTCTCTTGCAGAATAAAATATGGGGAATTAGAAAGAAAAGGAATAGCTCAACTTTTTCTTAAGACACAGTCCTAAGGCTGCTTTTCATAAAGGACAGGAGTTAGTCAACTCCTTGGGAAAAGCAGTATGAAGTCTGTGCCAGGTTTTTATTTCATTTTGTCTTCTTTGTGTTTTATATTATAATAGTGAGGTACTGCATGTGAGCTCACAAGGTCACTGGTTTGGGTGGAAGGACATCTATCCTTCTCTTCCTTGTACTTCCTCCTGATGAGCTGAACAAGGGGCATACAGTCTACAACCTGTGAAAGAACAAAGTTCATTCAAATAACGACACCTAACTCTGTTGCTCTCACTAGCCATTCATTCCATTCTAAGTTATCTTTAAAAACCTTGCTTAGTTATTGTCTACTTGGTGAACCTTCTTCAGTATGCTCCCCCTATTCTCCCAAACTCAGTCCCCTTCCAATGTATCATTTTGCCTATATTATTTCTAGACTCGTGCCTATTTCAATACACTGAACCATAGATTTGCATTTGGTTTGGGTATCTATATCTTCTCCTAGTATGTCAACCCCTACAGAAAACAGATGTTATTTTGCCTACAGCCCTACTCCTACCAGTAAGTGGCAAATAGTATCTTTAATTGACCTGGCTGCAATCATTTTGATATAGCTCAAAAGCAGGCCAGGAATTTACTGTCTCTAAGTGCAGGATCCATTTCACTGATATTTTATTTATTTTCTGGCTCCATAAGGTTCCCTCCAAGCCAGTTCTGCTCTGTTGTGAAATGTCCTTCTCACGAGCCACTTCCCCTTTCATCCCATGGGCACACGCACACCATGTCCAGGCAGAATGTCTCTTTGTGGATTTTAGACAGCGATGAGGAAACAGAAGGGCCATATTGCACTAATTCTAAAACATAGATTAAATTTTTTTTATTAATTGTTGTTCAAGTACAGTTTTCTGCCTTTTACTCCCATTCCAGCATACCTCCTCAGCCCTCCCCACCTCCCTCCCATTTCCACATCCCCCCTTGTTTTTGTCCATGTGTCCTTTATACTTGTTCCAATAAGCCCTTCCCCTTTTCCCCTCTCCCCTCTCCCCTCTGGTCACTGTCAGCCTGTTCTCTATTTCAGTGTCTTTGGTTATATTTTGCTTGTTTGTTTGTTTTGTTGTTTAGGTTCCTGTTATACAACCACTATGGCAAACAGTATGGAATTTTCTCAGAAAAGTAAAAATAGATCTGCCTTTTGACCCAGCAATTCCACTGCTAGGATTATATCCTAAGAACCCTGAAACACCAATCCAAAAGAACCTATGTGCCCCAATGTTCATAGCAGCACAATTTACAATAGCCAAGTGCTAGAAGCAATCTAGGTGCCCATCAGTAAATGAATGGATCAAAAAAACTATGGTACATTTACACAATGGAATTTTATGCAGCAGAAAGAAAGAAAGAAGGTGCTCCTACCCTTTGAGACGGCATGGATGGAACTGGAAAGCCCTATGCTGAGTGAAATAAGCCAGGTGGTGAAAAGACAAATACCATATGATCTCACCTTTAACAGGAACCTAAACAACAAAACAAACAAACAAGCAAAAAATAAAACATAGATTTTTTTTTTTTTTACCTTTTGAATTGAAATTAGGGAGTATTTGGCAACAAATGGCATCTTACAATTATGATTGGCAGTGGGTTTTTTTTCTGAATAGTACCTAAAATAAGGCATCTTTCAATGATGGACTCTTAGATTTGTTGAAATATGGTACTTACGAAAAAAGTTCTACTGGTGCTCAGGCCTAGCAGGTTACATGTAGGAGACCATTCTGCGTGGCATGGGCCCAGCTCCCGGTGGACAGCAAGGTCTGATGCACAGGACCCACGCCTATGGATAGGTTTTCCTGTGGGAAATCAGGCCTGCAATGTACCCAGGCCACTTTGAGACTTGCTTTTGCTAAAACTCCCTTACCCTAAATTGAGACAGCAAGTACTTACTGTAACTCTCTAAAATCCATGCTAAAACTCCCCAGTATGGAGAGTAACCAGTTCAACCACTTTTCCCTTTTCATTTGCAAATATCCTACTGTGATGTGGTTAGCAGCAGCATCTCCTTTGTTTTCTGTAAAAGGTAACCACCTAAAGCGAACCTGTGCATAGTAAATGAAGACCAACGTGTAATGTGAGCAGAAACCCAATAAAAGCCTGTCATGGTGGAGACCTCGGCTTTTTCTCCCCTTGAGAGAAAAGCCATGCTGTCCCTTTTCCTCCACAGGACTCAGTACTCCATGTGAATGTATCTTGTCTCATCCATAATGCCTCGGACACTGTGGGCTGATGTCTGTGTCGGTTACATAGTGAATTCTGGATATGTCCCAAGTATCACATTAAAAACAAACCTTTCCAGAATAGAGTGAGAGGGCCAGACTTAAAAGGATCAGAGGGTAGGGTTCATGGGATAGTCATTGCTGCATCTCTGGCATCTGAGCTACTAGATGTCTGGCACAAATAGATATTTAATATGTAAAAATAATTCCTAACAGCATTCGAATCTTTACTTTGTGTTAGTTCCTATGTTTTAAGTACTTTCCAAATATGAGCTCATTGAATTTTCAGGACCTCAGTTCGAGTGGGCTCAAATATGATCTCCATTTTTTAGTTGCACACAGTGAGGTCGAAGGTAGACAGATAGGTAGAGTTCATTCAATAGGAAGGACAGAGTTGTGACTGGAGCCAGGTCCATTTGACTTCAAAGGCTTCTGTGCTCTGTGCCATGCTTTCTCCCCAGTGGATACTAATTTTTAATAAGGGGTATTATAACTGACCTTGATGGTTGTTTGTTTGACAACCGAGTTGTCAGTTCTCAACTTTCTTTCCAATTGTCCGTTTTCCTAAGGATTTTTCTGGGCTTCATATTCTCCCCTGGTCATTTAATAACCATCTTAGATTTAATAGTAGTTGAATATTGCTAATTTGTAATCAACAGTCCATTGGAAAATATTTACTGTATGATCATAGGCAAAACCCGGTCAGAAACAAAAATCTCCTAAGAGCCATTTGATTATGATGGTATTGTGTTTCACAAATGCAACATTGTGGGAGTAAGACAAAAATTTTTGAAAGTAGAAAAAATTGCAATCTCCATTTCGTGGGATTGTCACCCTTCAGGTCATTGCGAGAAAATTAGGTTTAATGAGCTTGACTGACTGCCTCCATTAGGGCTGAGGCCTGTTATCCCAACACTAAGAATCCCAAGCATAAACTTAGGAAGTTGCTAGAAAAATTCACTTCAGGTACAAGAGATTCTTTAAGACTAGTCACCTTTTTCTCATTCTATTCATTGCAGAGATCACAGCCTGAACAGGGAGGGGTGTCGTGCAGACACAATGCTGGACAAAGGAAGAAGCACTGGCCTAGACCAAACTTGAACGTGCATGGCAGTGACCTGGAGGGCTTGTTCAATTCCAGATTGCTGCACCCGCCCCCACAGTTTCTGATTTATTGGGTCTGTGGTGGGCCCTGAGGATTTGCATGTAAAACAAATTACCAGATGCTGTTGATGTTGCTGGCCCAGGTGCCACGCTCTGAGAATCACCGGCCTGCACACTAGAAGACCTGGGATCGAATCCTGGAGTCCCCAGTTGTGACTAAGGAAATTAGTTTCCTGGGTTTGGTTCCTGATCTGTAAACTGAACTGTGAACTTCCTATTCTACCCATTTTGTAAGACTTGTGTGAAAAGAAAAGAAATTGATATATTTGCAAATTGTTTTAAACTCTATTATTGTTCTTATTACTAGTCATATTGCAAAAGAAGCTATTATCCCAGAGAGGAGTTGACTCAGCTTTTGAGTTACACAAGGCCTGGGAAACAGCAGAGAACGTGAAGGGAAGGAACACGGTTCTCTGGTCCTCTAAACCTGCCTATGTTTGTTCAAATCCCAGCTCCACAAAACTGGAGTCTTGTTTCCCATTGGCAAAAAAATTGGAATGGGGAGCTCTATCTTGCAAACTTATTGTGAGAGCTATACAGAATCATGCATTTCAAAAACTAGCACAGTGCCTGGCACAAAATGCGCACTCTAATAATAACTCCTAATATAAATTTCAGCTTTGGTAATTTAGCCCTATCTCAAGAGGCAGCCAGCTCCCAAAACCAGAAAGACCATAATCCAACAGTGCTGCTTTGAATGGGCAATTGGACTCACTGACCTCCAAGGTTACTTCCAAATGAGATTCTGATATCAGTACAAAACAAGTGCAGCTAGTCGGTTGCCAGCAACGAGGAGTGTTTTCTTCATTCTTCCCTTGCGACCGACAGCTTTGCCACTCATTAAGCAACAGTTTCTGGCATTCCCTAGCAGGCAGAGCACTAACAATGGAAAAGTTGAAATCACATGAAGATCAGTGCACGGAGCTCTTCATTTGCCCCTGGATTATGTGACAATTGAATCAAGTCTAAACCAGAGGATGCATGACAGTGCAATGAGCTCTTCACTAACAAACACCAGCTAAGCTTCAGCAATCTGCTATGGGTGGGTGGAAGTTCCAAGCTTGCAAAACCCTGTAGTTAATAGAGGCAACAACTGGACCAAGTTGCTGACCAAGCTGTGGAACCTGATACCATGTCATGAGGCTGGAATGTGGCTCACGGTGCCCTGTCGGACAGACTTTCCTCTTACACCTCATGCTGATTAGAAGTTATTCACCCAGGCTGCATGTTTTCTTTTGTGTTACCTGGACTGACACTCTGACCATTCAAGTTGACATCACTATTGATATAGATGGGCAGGGTGTCCTTGAACATGTAAGCCTGTTTGAGTGATAACAAGTGGTTGACTCAACAAAAATGCTCAGCTTTTATCTTTCTCTTCCTTACTGAATTTAAGTAGACTAGGTGGGTCACAGGACAGGTGAGAAAGGTAAAAAAAAAAGAGGGGGGCATTTCTACTTGATCTGACAGCATTAGTTGCTTTCCTTGACATTCCTTGCCAACAAATATGGAAAAAGTAATTCTTTATATGAAGGTCTAATATTTCATTTCTTCCCAAATTTTAAGTTAGGAGGGAGGTGACTTTGAATTTTTATAGGATAGGTTGAAATACCTATTCTATAATTGCAGTTTAATGCACTATATATTTTTTAGACAATTTTTTCCCTGACTTATGGTAATCTTCCAACATTTTTGCCTTCCACTCTGCTCCTGGATCCCAAATTACCTCTGATTCTGAGTACTTTTTCTCACTGTCTGAACAATCTCAGGCTCCAGAACAATTATTTCCTCCATATGATTCACTGCCAGCTTCCATGGTGACTTTCCAATTCATAATCCTCTCGTCTCCTCCACTCCGATGAGCTCTGTTTTCATTCCGTCTTAGCCACTTCCCAGCAAGGGCACATCTTGAACTTGGTCATAACTCAGATCTGGTCTGCTTCCTACATGACAAATCCTGAAATCCCCTTATTTTTTTTTTCTCTCTCTCTTTCTCTCTGTTTTCCTTTCATCTTTATTGGAACCCTAGCTCATGACCAGGTCACCTACTCCATCATCCGCATTGGGTTTCATTGCTTCCACAACAGTCTGAACTCATTAGTCAACTATTTTGATACAGTACCACCTACAATACCCTCTTATTTCTCAAATCCATTTTCCCCTTCCATTCTTGCTGGCTATCTGGTTCCAAGGACCTCCTACCTGGTCTCCCTATCCTCCAATCTGCTCTGCTCTGCTCTAATCCACATTAGGTACCCTTTCTACAATGATCATCTTGATTTTTTAAAAGGTTTTATTTATTTATTTTTAGAAAAAGGAAGAGGAGGGAAATATCAATGTGTGGTTGCCTCTCACACACCCAACTGGGAACCAAACCAGCAACGCTTTGGCTCACAGGGCAGTGCCCAATCCACCAAGCCACACCAGCCAGGGCTGATCATCCTGATTTTTAAAGCTCCATGAGAGTTTGTGCAACTCTTATCCTCCAAACACTTCATACTTTTTCTTCCAAGTCCTTCTCATGTTCTTTCTCATCTCTACCTGAAAAATACCATCTTTTTTTTTAAGTCCATCTCAGATAACACCTCCAGATTCTCCTAGCTTTACTTGATCCCTTCTCGGTGTCACATTTCTATGCTAGTTATAATGGCTTGTGTGTGTGTGTGTGTGTGTGTGTGTGTGTGTGTGTGTGTGTGTGCATGCACACATGTGTATAATCTTTTCTGCAATGTGATCCAGTGTAAGGTACATGAACTTTGGATTTAGACAGAGAGCTGGGTTAGGATCCCAGATCTAGTATTTACCAGCTGTATGAGTTGGGCGAATCACTTCATTTTGCTTAGACCAAGTTCCCTCCTCTATTAAAAAAAAAAAGAGGTAATACTAT
>PVKM010042903.1:0-12670 GCA_004027735.1 Carollia perspicillata
AATTGTTCTTCCTAGAGAATCTAATTCAAGGATGTTTCACAGGCAGTTTGAACAATGTCATCAACTTGTATAATTTATGCATGGTTCAGTGTTTTGTTTGTTTATTAGAGTAAATAAAATGATGTAATACATTATCCATGATTTTGCTCATCTTCTAAGATACAGCAGGCTCCAGCACAAATAATGCCCCTTTTTATTACAAAACCATAAGCATATAATTCTGTAACACAACAATATCACACGTGAGCACACCATATGACATTTAAGGTGGAATGTTCACATTAAAACTATAAATTATCACGCCCGTATCATCACCCTACCAACCACACTCAGGCAGGCGTTACTTCTGCCGGACCTCCTGTATGACAGTGTAGGCACTGCGTCACCCTGGCAGTTGTTGCCATGTGGCTATTTCCAGGTCATTCCATTTCCTCTCATTGCTTGCTGATTTTTGTCCTCTATTACTCTTTTTAATACCATTTCTGTCTCATTTCCTGGCAATTTGGATATACACGTAAGAGCTCTTCCTAAAGACCAGTTCACTGGTCTTCTCTCCTCCCGTGACTTTGTCCTACATTTCTCACCCGTTGACTCCCAATCATATTCTTTTATAGTGTCATGGCCTTTAACTGCACATCTTCTGTAACCTATTTCATATATCCCCATCTGACTGCCCCTTGTACTTATATTTCTGACTTACTCTCTCTGGTACCTGTTAATCTCAAATATTACTTTAATTATTTTTAAGTTTGTGCTATGGAAGTTTTCAAAAGTAGGAAGAATAGTAAAGAGAATTCTCATGTACCATCAACCAGCTTCAACAATTATCAGTTCATTGCCAATTTTGTTTCATCTATTTTAATGTGAGGTAAATATAAGGCAATATCTTTTTGCATATTATATATATATAAGATGACATCTTACCTTATTTTCTTTACTATTATATTACAGTAAGCATAAAAATTAACAATTCCTTAATATCTAACCATCTCTTAACCCCAGCAAGACCTCAGATTCATTAATTCCACCCTCATTTCACACCCCTCTTATTCATGACATCCTCTTTTCCTCTCTTTATCTCTATTTCACATGCGCCTTTAATTCTGCTTCCTTCGCCCACTTTGTTGTACTCTCATGGCCAGAACTGCATCCACCGTTAAATAAACTCTTTGCCTGTTCTGTGTTTGTACCCTTGCAACTGAACAGAGTTGAGAATAACTCACAACCACATAGACTGGTCTCATTTTAAATTTATATCCTGGTAAGTGCTGGTGCTGCCCTGAAATCATACTATATTTCTATAGTTTATTCCCTTTCCAGCCATCCTAGATGATTCCTTAGTACCCCTTTTCTTCATACCTTTGACATGTCTTCTGTAATTCACTATCTTCTCAGTTGAAGATCTTGCCAGTTCACTGAAAAAACTGTAGCATTCAGAAAGGAACTTGACTGTAGTACCATCATCCCCATCGGCTCTTCCACCAGTATCCGCACGCTTATACCTGGCCTTCTGGCTTGACAGCACAGATGCTCTTTTATTGGTCTGTATTTTCTGTGCTCTAATGGCTTTACTCTTTTACTAGATATTATCTTTTATTGCCTACTCAAAACATTGCTCCAGAAATTCTCTTCTTTCTCCCCTAATCTCCCACCATCTCTTGCATCATTAATTTTCATTCTCTGTTGGAGCCATTCATTGGCATATAGGCATGCTGTTAATTCTCTTGCCCAAAACAAAAGAAAAAAATACAACTTATCTCTACTCAGCTTTACCTGTCTCTCCATTTTTCTGATTTTTATTGTAGCTAAATTACTCAAAGAGAGTTACCCATTCCTGCTCCTCTCGTTCCCTCCTACACCTCTTCTAATAAACCATTTGCTTTTATCACTCCACTAAAACTATGCTTGTGGAACTGATCAATAGCCTGTGTAGTACTAAACCCAGTGAATTTGTACAATAACCCTCATGTTTCTTGGCCTAGTCGTAGGGTTTGACACTCTCGAGCACACCCTCTGTCTTGACACACCGTCTTACCTTGACTTCCAAGATTGCTACCTTCTCTTTGTTTTCTCAGTCTCCTTTGCTGGTACCTCTTCTTATCCCAGGGCTCAGTCCTCTGTCTTTTCTGTTTATCCAATCTTTTTGGTGGCTATATTTAATTGTCATCTCTACACCATGGACACCCAATTAACATCGCTGGCCTACATGTCTGTCCTCTACTCAGTGTTCCACTTGGATATCTAGGCACCTCAAAATCAACTTGCCTTTTTAACCTTCTACCTAAAATTTATGTAGCTGCACTCTTCACTATTTCAGTTGAGGACAACTTGGTTCTTCAGGTTGGTGAGGCTAAAAATTTGAGTCATCCTCTTTTTATCCTTTTTTCTCTCACATCCTGTGTTTAATTTATCCAGAGGTCCTTTTGGCTCAGAGATGTCTAGTATCTGACCCTTTCTCTTTATCACTGATAGGAACTAGGACCAGGACCAGCATCTCTGACTTGAGTTGCTCCAATAGTTCTAAAGGTCCTCCCTGCTTCCACCCTGGCTCTGACCCTTAAAACCTGTTAGTCTGTTGTTAACACAGTAGCTGGAGCAATTACTCTCTCCTTTTCTCATTTCACTTTTACTGTCTCCTTCCTGTTTCTTGAATGTGCCTGGCATGCTCCGGACCAAGGGCCTTTGCACTGCTGGTTTCTTCTGCCTAGAACATAATTCCTCATGATACCCACTTTCATGACTTCCTCAATTCCTTCCATGTCGTTGCTCAAAGAATATTTTCTCAAAGAGACCCGAAACCCTTCAAACCCATCCTCAGCCCTAGCCGGTGTGGTTCAGTGGATTGAGTGCCAGCCTGCAAACCCAAGGGTCACCTGTTCGATACCCAGTCAAGGCACATGCCTGGGTTGTGGGCTAGGTCCCCAGTATGGGGGGTATGAGAGGCAACCACACAGTGATGTTTCTCTCCCTCTCTTTCTCCCTTACTTCCCCTCTCTAAAAATAAATAAAATATTTTTAAAAAACTGTCCTCAATTACTAGGGGCCCATGTTCCCCTTTATCTTGCTGTAGTTTTCCTAATAAAATTATCATCGTATAGCTTATCATATAATTTATCTATTTATTACGTATGTCAGTTACTCATGGTGTCTTCCCCTGTTGGAATGTAATTTTCACAAAGGACTGGAATTTGGTCATTCTGGTCTGACACACAGTAGGTGGTCAATAAAATGATTTTTCCCTTTTTAGATCATTTCACTCCCATTGCTCCATGGAGTCAGTAATGGTTCTTTTCCCAACAGTTAACCTAGACTCTCTCAATTTTATGTGCCTGTTTTTGGACATTCCTCTCTGCCTTTACCTTCTTAATTATGGTCCAATTTTGTCTTTTTTTTCCTTTCTTTTGCTTACTCTATTTCCTAAGTACATGTATTGAATTTTCTGGTCTTCAAGTCTTTTTATACCCTTCCTCATCTTAGGCCCTTTCTTAGTTGTATTTCAGTTTCTAGAAGAATTGCTTTCTCTGTCCCAGATCTCTAAGCCTTTTATTCTTAACAAATGGTTCCAGAAATGTTTCTTTTCCTTGGGAATGTTTCCCATGTATATTTGGAGTACTGATTTCCACCTTCCATCTACCTGTGCCCACCATCTACTGTGTAGGCCTTGTAATCCATGATTCCCATCACTTGACATTGTACTCAAATGCAGGTTCCTTTGGACTTAAACTGGTATGAAATTAGTATTTCTTATCTGTATATAGGCATTTGTTTGTTTTCAACTTTTTTATCTTTTATCTTCTATATTTGTGTATACATTTTTGTATATTATGTATTTCATTTTCTATTTTATCCAATTGTTATTGAAAGCATCAATTTCTAGATCTTTCCCTATTGGATATCTAAAATTGTTTGATATTCTTATCTTTAATAGGTCATTGCTTTAGCGATGGACATGTTTACAGATGTGGACATTTTCAAAGAAATAGTGGAGGCATCAACTCGAGGGATATCCGTATACATTTTGCTTGATGAATCCAACTTCAATCATTTCCTAAATATGACTGAAAAACAGGGTTGTCAAGTTCAACGTCTCAGGGTAAGAATTCTGTGTTTTTTCCTCAGGTATTGTTTTTACAGCTTGTGTACTATTTTTATCTCAGTCAAATTTAAAACACGTTAAGCTATATTACTCCAAAAGTAAAATTTTAAAAATGTGTGTCTGTGTATAAAATTTAAGATAGAATAATGATCGATCACAAAGTGTCCATTTGTACTTTTTCAAATGTAACTGAAAACACACATCTGCATAACAAATTTACATGTGCTTTTCTTGATAGTGAGACCCTTGAGCTTCTGAGCTTACTTTGGCTACCAGTCATAATTAATGCATCTGTTTTGCATGTGCAACCTCGAAACCACCGACTCCAGTGATTTTGCCATTCAGCAGATATTGTTTATCACAGTCATTTGGTATAGTGATTTCAGTTACATTTGACTTTTTAAAAGGCAGATGCATTTTAATTTTAGTTATTTTGACACGATGAATCTATGATCTGAAAGGATGTTGCAGTAGGTCATTTATAGACCATCATGTATAAGTGTAAAATAATATCGCCATATTTTAAGTTACTGTTTTCCTAGAGAACTTCTTTTTTGCATGATGTTTTAAAATTTGCTTTTCACTATTTTTCATTTATGTATTTAAAAATTATTTCAAGTATCCTTTTTGTACTAAGGTTCTATACTAACATGTATTTTACTTTTCAACACATTTTCCTTCTGGCCTTAATTTTTATGTTTTATTTACATATAATTCTAGAATATTCGAGTGCGGACAGTAAAAGGCCAAGAATACCTTTCAAAAACAGGAGCCAAATTTTATGGGAAATTGGAACAGAAATTTTTGTTAATTGACTGCCAGAAAGTTATGTATGGTTCTTACAGGTAAGACTATTGTATTTGCCTCTCACATTAATGATCTTTTATAGAACTTATTAGTATTACATTTTAATATAATCTATTCAGTTCTATTTTTAATTGAGTTACAATTGACATATAATATTATATTAGTTTTAGGTATAGTGGTTTAATATTTGTATATAATGCTAAATGATCACCATAATAAGTCTAGTTAATATTCATCACCATACATAGTTACAAAAATATCTTTTGTTTCCTTGTGATGTGGGCTTTCAAGATTACTTTCTTAGCAACTTTTAGATATGCAATATAGTGTTATAAACTGCAGTCACCATACTGTGCATTACATACATTACATCTCCAGCACTTATTTATTTGTAACTGGAAGTTTGTACTTTTTGACACTCTTCACCCATTTCATTCATCCCATACCCTTCCCACCCGACTTCTGGCAGCCACCAATCTGTGCTCTGTATCTATAAATTTGTCTTTTTGTTTTGTTGTTGCTGTTGTTTTACATATAAGGGAGATCATATCATGTTTGACTGTCTTTGTTTGACTTATCTCACTTAGCATAATGAGTTCAAGTCCATCCACGTTGTTGGCAAATGGCAAGACTCCATTCTTTTTTTATGGCTGAAGAGTGTATCACATCTTCTTTACCCATTCACCTGCTGAGGGACACTGAGGTCGCTTCCGTAACTTGACTATTATAAACAGGCAATGCAGTGAACATAGAGATGCTCTTGTCTTTTTGAGTTAGTGTTTGTTTTCTTCAGACAAATATCCAGAAGTGGGATTCATAGGTCATATGGTGGTTTTATTTTTAGTTTTTTTGAGGAACCTCCATACTATTTTCCATAGTGGCTGCACCAGTCTGCACTTCCATCAGCAGTGCATGAGGGTTCCCTGTTCGTCACATCCTCCCAACAGTTGCTATTACTTGACTTTTTTGATAATAGCCTAGTGTGTGTTTACCTGCAGTATTATCAATCATTTATAGAAAGTATTAGTTTCAAATTTTAATGTAACCTGTTTAGTTATTTCTTAAAAATAAACAGAACCCTGCATGGAAACTTAGAGACTTGGGTTGCAGTTCTGTCTGTGCCTCTGAAGAACATGAAGACACTGGACAAATCACAGAACTTCTTGGGCTTCAAGTTCTTCACCCAACAAATGAGGAGGTTGACAAATATCTCAGTTTCCATATAGCTCCACAATACAAAAAGTGCTTTTTTCCTCCTGAAAACAGCACATAGTATGGACTTAATAACAATTGTTCATAAAGATAGAAGCTGTTTATCATTTTTGAAGAAACTATCAAACAGATTTTTCTTATTTCAGTACTATTAAAAATCTGATAATTATCATGTAGTCACCATAGTACTACCAAAAATGCATTTAGGAGTCTGACTGTTAAAAGTGTCATGGCAGACACTGGACAGGTGACTCAGACCTGGATTCTACTCTCTGGAATGCTTCAAGGCTTCCGCTGGTGATATATCTACTCTCTCCTAGCTTAGCTCTTTTACACATTTCAACCCTGTCCTTACAACTTATCCACAAGGCTGTTGTTTTCATCTGTATTTTATAAATCATGAAATTGAAGTTCCAGTAGTGTAAGAGACTTGACTAAAACCTCACAGGTAAGAGCCACAGACAACCCAGGCCTGGCAACACAGTCCAGATCCTGCTGGCTCCAGAGTGTCGGTGCTGCCCTGATATTCTCTTATAAACTTCAGGCATTGGTCCTGAATGGGGTACACAGTGAGGCTACATCAACAGGCAGATGAAAGCACCAACAAGCTTATGTGCACTGCCAGCTCACCAGGGCAGAGCGGACACATCCTTAAAGAGTGTAGAAGGAAGCCAGGAGAGCTGTGGATGGAAACAGGACAATGTGAGAGGAAACCTCAGGAACTTAAAACATCTAACAAGAGGGAGACACCATGTTAAAATGGAAGGCTGCGGGCAACTTACTAGACTCAGTTGCACCTTAGCTCGCTCTTCTGTAAAAGGAGGGTAATGGCAGAACTACCTTGTTGTTATGAGAATTAGAGTCATGCATCCAAAGCCTGTAATGTTAACTCTTATTTTAAGCCTTTAAAAAAAACTTAATCTGCTAACTTTCCCCTTTCTAAGCAATCCTTTTTGAAAATGCACTTTGGAGTTCTACAGGAAAATGTATTAAGAGTAGAAATTACAACTAGTGCTTAAAATTAACAAGTCTTTTTAAAGACTCGTTTTTTGTGTATGTATTAGTTCAGATCACTTTTAGATACCTTTTAATTGAAATTTTAATTAAAATTGGGAGCTCACCTGACTTATAGAATGGTGTTTGTTAGTTACTGTCACCACAGTGAATGCCTAGGACCACAGACTCATCAAAACTCTTACCTAACAGCTCTCTTTATGATATCATGTATAGTTTAAATATATTTCTTTAAAAATAATGGTTGTCAGCTCTTGTCATTTTTGTTTTTTCTCACTAACTATCATGAACCTTTCCTGTTAACAATATTTAACTGGTACAACAGTTATGAACCAGTCTTCACAGAAACTGGCTAAAATTGTATTTCCTTTTGGTTAAAACCATCCTGTGTCCCTCACATTCTGTAATTGTCATTGTTTTCCTCATGGGCAAATTCAAAATGCCCTCTTCTTTATTTCAAAACTCTTCGCTATAAAATGTCTTCATATTTTGAACTCTCAGCATTTCTAGACAGGCTTGTTGTCTGTACTCACCACAGTCACAGTCGTGTGACAGCCCACTCGTCGTGATGATGGTTTTATCAACAAAATGTGTTTTGCCATATCACAACACTCACACTGATGACATAAAATACTTATATACTTTTTATTAGTGTGTGTCAATCAGATTTTGAATTGGATACCCTCATTTAAAAGTGCCATGTGGAAGTCTGGAAGATATTTAATATTGTCCACAAAATTGACTGACAGAATTTTATAAACTTTTTTCTTTAAGTATTGTGATACTTACAAAAGTTACTTTCAAAAGATAAGTCTCACTGAAGTTATTGGCTCTAACGTGCCATTCTGCTCAGACTTGAATATCATCACGTTCAGAAATCCATGCCACAACTAGTCACTATTCTCACGCCATGGACTTCATGTTATTACCCCCAACCAGAAAACTCAGAGTTCTTGAACCACTGTTTAACATGTAAGTTGATAACTACATTCCCAACTTCAAGACTAACACATGACAGTGTGTTTGGAGGGGGTGGGATAGTAAGTTATGATACAGAGAACAGAATGACAGCTGTCAGAGGGGAAGCGGGCTGGGGGCTGGGCGAAAAGGAAGAAGGCGTTAAGCAGTACAAATTGGTAGTTGCAGAATAGCCACAGAGATGCAGTTTGCAGCATGGGGAATAGAGGGAATAATGCCAGTATAATTGGATATGGGGCCCGGTGGGTGCTTGGAGCAGCTGAGGGGACCACTTTGTAGATGGCGTGGTTTACTGGCCACTTTGCTGCACATTTGAAACTGGCACAGATTCAATGATATTGAATGTAAACTGTGGTTGAAAAATAATATAAAATAGCTCTGGCTGGTGTTGCTCAGTGGATTGAGCGCTTGCCTGTGAATGAAAGTATCACCAGTTCAATTCCCAGTCGGGGCACATGCCTAGGTTGCAGGCTAGATTCCCAGTAGGTGGCATGTGAGAGGCAACCACACATTGATGTTTCCCTCCCTCTCTTTCTCCCTCCCTTCACCCCTCTCTAAAAATAAATAAATAAAATGTTTAAAAATATAATGTAAAATACTTCTTTTTATTTTTATCCAAGGAAATGTATGCACATATTTAAAAAAATCAAATATTACTAAAAGATACGCAATACAAAACATGTCTTATATATACTCCATCTCAATGTACTCCTAATTCCTGACTGCCAGATACTATTGATTTTTTTAGCTAGTTCTTCTGATATGTGTTTAATTAATTGTCTTACATAATGTGACTACACTGCTGTTTCTTGGTTTATCACTTTTAGATATAGAATCTTTGACTTTATATTATGGCAGTTGAGGAACGACATACTGTAACCACTCATATCCACTTGCCCACCCGGTCCCCACTCACCCAATACGGTTCTATCACAGTTTTTTGGTTAAGTGAGAAGTATGAGTTTACATTACTGAAGTTGTCTCAAAATTGATCATCAATGAGCTATGCAGTGATTTATAATTGTTTCCTTCTTCATAATAAAGTTAATAATGACCATTTTATTTTGGTTTTAGTCATTGTCTTTGTTTTCTGTTTAACTATTGCTGTTTTTTTCCAGTTGACTACTGATTTCTTAGTACGTAAAAACTTTTCCAAATACTCAGTTACTACCAGCAATCTGTGGTGTCCAGTCTGGACCAGCAGGTTTTAACCTGGAGCACAGCTGGGATCCAGGTATTTCCTATATTCCTGGGTAGTTTGAGCTCAGTTTTTAAAATCCCCTTTTCAATCCCATTGTTAACTCATTTTTGCTTCCAAGTCATGGTTTTTCTCCCAAGTTTGATCAAGAACATTTTCTATCAGCATGGGATTTTTAAAGAAAAAAATTTATAATTTTAGATGATTTATGGTTTAACAGAGGATGAAACCTTAAATTGAACCATTTTACTCCAAATTCGGAAGGCATTGTCCTGCATTCAAATTGCTATTTAAGAAGTTTCAAAGAGTTGTTATTCTAGTTTTCTTCATGTAACTTTTTTTTCTTTCTGGAAGTGTCTAGGTTTTCCCTTTTACATGCTATTCTCAAATTTATTTTGATGCTTCTAGGTCTAGGACTTTTTTTCTCTTGTTCAGGGCAATCCTAATACTTGTACCTTTCAGTTCTGAGAAGTTTTCTTATTTATTCTTTGATAATTTCCTCTCAATTATTTCTGTTGTCTCTCCTTAGAATTTTTATTAACTGAATTTCTGCTCCCATTCTATTATTTTTCCTACAATTTTCCATCCAGAGCTGGGGATGTTTTACTAACTGGTGGATTTTCTCAATTACATCTTTCAACATTTCTACTATATCTCTCTTTTAAAATTTTGCTTTTAAAATATTTTGAATATCTGCTACTTGAAATATTTTATAGCATCTTATTCATGTTTCATAGATTTATTAGTTTTTCTCTTTATTTCTTTGAAGATATTAAGCATGTGTGTGTTTATTCATATTCTTATTTGTACATTTGCTCTGTTTCCTTCTCTGGGTACCTTTTTTGTGTTTGCTTGGTTTCCTTTCAGTTTTGCATCTAAGCTTTTAAGCTTTATAAGTGATCTTCTAACCTTTATTGTAATGTCTGCCAATCCTTTGCAATGTCTTTATATTTAAGAATGAGTGAGTACAGAACTTACTAGAAACTGTGTGTGAAATGCTTATCAACAGCTGAGTTCACAGAACAGTGATTGGCTGGGATCCTGGAAGTAATACAGGAAGATCCTTTAGTGTTGGTATAAGTCATCCTTGTATCTCCAGGAGTCGTTAGTGTTTTCAGAGAATAATCTCTAAATTAAATATTTCCAATCAAATCTCTTTCTATTACCTGAAATTCTGTTACAATATTATTGTCTAATTTACCAAAGCTTAGAACCTTTTCCGATTGCCACACATTCACCAGTACCATTATCTTTCCAAATGCCTAAGTTCCATACCTGGAGGTAATCTTATTTCGTAACCTGTGCGTATTCTTTATGACATACAGACATTCTTTCTTCTTGTTACTGGCTCAATAATTTTACTCATTATTCCAATTTCTGCTCTGATTTTGTGTCTTATCACCTTATTCCAATACTTTATTCATCATAGTGAATGAAATCCCTCATCTTTCAAGTCTATACTACAAGTAGTTGGGAAGAAAAAATCATTCTCCAAACATCTCCTTTTATTTTAATTTATTCAAACTTGGGATCAGATTTTGCACAGACTGCTTTGCTTTCAAGGTTCATCCATCTCGCATACTGTTTTTTAATGCAGTTAAATATAAGTTGATTTCAGTTTTCTATAATACATAGCCGTTATTGCTTCCTTTTTCTATGTTTCTTCCACACAACTCATCCTCCCATACCTTTCTTTTATGTCAGAACTTCAAGGTTATCTAGTTTCTATCAAAATATTGCTAACATCTCACTTTCTTGAGGGATTTTTCATATTTGGTAGCTGACTTTTCATTTCTTAAGGTTTCTAACATACTTTATACTCACATCTTCAGTTTGATTGAAAATTTCTTTAATAATTCACTTTTGAGCCATATCTTTTAAGTTAGGCTGGTGACCAACACATCTGTAAATACAAAGTACCTAGTAAATATCCTGTTCATACCATCCATTCAATATGTACTCTAGATATAATTAAGCGTATCAGAATAATTAGGTTGCAAACTGCTGTTGATAATATTTTATATATTTTAAATTATTACTCTGAAAATTTAAAAAATATCTTCATCTGCCTTTATTATTGTCTCCCTTGGATCAACAATAAACTCCTTCATTGTGGAGAATGTGTTTATCTCCCTTTTTATTGTATTAAAACCTATTGTATCATGTACATTATTTGATACCTAACATATTAGTGATTTTTTTCTTTATCAGCTCAGTGACTCTGTATGTTTAACTATTCAGATTTTCAAACATCAGATTTAAAATCTTACATGAAATTTCAAGATAACTGTTAGCTCTAAACTCTGAAAAAGAGTAGAAAGTTCCATAAAGTGCTATCAACAAGTTACAACTTTATTTTCCTAGAAATTGTACCTGTATTAAGAGATCTTAATTGGCATTCTGACTGGCATGGTCTGTAGGATTAAATTGACCAAATCTGTGTACACCAGGTACACTGTCTCCTTACTGAGGCTGCTGCCCACAAATCCTCTCTCTGTGCCCAACTCCCAGCACCCTAAATTACACTCACTCAGTAAGCCACAGAGAGAAAACATATGCACAGAGCTGTCTTGCACTGTAACATGTTGGAACTCTAAGGACTTGGAGCAGTTATGGCACTCATGTCCTCATGTTGGACGTGAGGGAATGGAGGCCCAAGCTCGTGAGACTGGAGAGCTCAGCAGAAGCGGTTCTCTCAGCTTTTCCTGTGATGCCGGCTTGCCTAAACCTTGCCAGGATGCATTTTTTCACTCTGCAAATTCTTACTAGGTAGAGGTACAAAGTGCAACGTGGCTTTTCCTTGGACTTCTCGTAAGTAGTGTAAGGAATTATGGTGGATTCAAACCCAGGACTTGAGGTGAGTCTCTTGTCAGCAATGAGTGACACACTTTTCTTAGTGGAACTAACTGTATATATTGTCACTAATCTTTTAACTCAGCAAACATAAAATTTTCCGCTCTTGCTTTTTTTCAGCTACATGTGGTCATTTGAAAAAGCTCACCTCAGCATGGTTCAGATAATCACAGGACAGCTCGTTGAGTCCTTTGATGAAGAATTCAGAACTCTCTATGCCAGGTCATGTGTCCCCAGCTCATTCGCTCCGGAAGAGTCAGCCCGGGGGAAGCGTGGCAAAGCTCTGTGGGAGAACGGCACTTACCAGCGTTCGGTCTCTTCATTAGCTTCCGTTTCTAGCCAAAGAAATTTCCTTGGTAGACAAGACAACAGCCATAAACTAGATCCTAGTTACTTCAAGAACAGAGGAATATACACCCGGAATGAACATGACAAATATAGCATAAGAAACCATGGATATAAACCTCCTTTTGTTCCAAACTTTAATGGGCCAAATACAATCCGTCAGTATC
>PVKM010042904.1:0-12675 GCA_004027735.1 Carollia perspicillata
GGAAGGTTAGCAACAGGGGAGTGGGAGGAGAGGGTGGGGAGAAGGCACAGGGAATAAGTAGCATAGACGGTGGGGAGAAAATAGACAGGGAGAGGGCAAGAGTAGTGTGGGAAATGTAGAAGCTAAAGAACTTATGATACATGGACAAGAACTAAAGAGGGGGAGTGTGGGTGGGAGGGGGTTGGCAGGGTGGAGGGGAGTGAAGGGGGCAATGGGAGAACTGTAATGGCATAATCAATAAAAAAAGTTAAAAAAGTTAAAAAAAAAATAACGTGCTCCAGCTACCACAGCCGGCCCCTCTATTCACACACCCATCCGTCCATCTACTCATCCACCCGTCTTTCCAACCATCCGTCTGCTCCTTCATGCACCCGCCCATCCATCCATCCACCCATCTTCCCAATTACTTATCTTTCCATCTATCCACCCATCCACCCACCCATCCACCCACCTCCTCATCCACCCACCTGTCCATCCATCCATCCACACATCCATCTACCCATCTAATCATTCAAACAATATGTACAAGTCAAGCCGTCTCTGGGCTTCACTTGTGAGCGGCACTTGCACTGGGTGTAATAAACAAAGCAACCTGGCAAGGACACCGATCCCCCTTAATCGATACCCTTATCTCCTTAGGTTCCAGCTCTCTCTCCTCTGCCTCCAAACGTAAAGGTGCTCATCCTAAAAGAGCCTATCTCTGCCAACTCCTTCAATTATTTTTCTCTCTTCTTCTTTTTAGCAATTTTCTTTCAAGAATGCTGTTTTTGCCTCTACGACTGGACTGCCTCCTTCTTTTTTTAACTTGAAGTACAGCTTACATGGAGTGAAGTGTACTCATCTCACATGCAGAGCTCGAGGAAGCTTTACGGCAGCGTACACCCATTTAACCACCACCCAGATCAAGATTTAGAAAGTTTCCACCATCACAAAGAGTCCCCTGTCCCTTCCCTGTCAACACTGTCCCCTCCTTCGAGGTGGACACTGCTGTGACTGACGGCTCCACTGATCCATTTTGCTTGCTCTTGAACTTACAAATGGTACACAGCTGACCCTTGCATGACACCGATTCTGCGTGGGTCCACTTACACGCAGATTTTTTTTCAATAAATACGTACAGTACCATGAACGTATTTTCTTTTCCTTTTGATTTTCTTGATAATGTTTTCTTTTCTCTAGCTTAGTGTATGGTAAGCATTCAGTACAGAACATACGAAACACATGTTAACCGACCATCTATGTCACCTGTAAGGACGCTGGTCGACAGTAGGTTACTACAGGTGAAGTGCTGGGGGAGTCAGAGTGTACATGGGGGTTTTCCACTGCATGTGCTGTTCAGAGGTCAGCTGTACGTTCTCTTGTGTCTGCTTCTTTCACTCACGCTGTTGCTTACGGGAGGGCTTTCACGTTACTGCCAGGGTTGCACTGCATTGTATGTGCGTACCACATCTGTCTGTTCTACCGTGGATGGAAGTAGGATTGTTTTCAGTTTGGACATTGCAAACAAAGTTGTTAAACCATTCCCGTATTCGCCTTTTGGGGAACAAATGGACTATTTCTCTTGGGCCAACACCAAAGTGGAACTGCTGAATCATGGGGCAGGGGTAGTTTCCTAGGTGGCGCCGAACTGTCCCTTCTCAACCTCGCACTTCTTAGCCCTGGCCGCCCCTGAGAACGACGGAGATGCGGAGAGCGGGGCCTTGCCCCAGATCTGTTGCGTCAGAACCGGTGGGGATGAGGCCCAGATGCCTGCGTTTCTGAAAATCTGCACCAGCGACTCATCTGCACAGCCCTGGTAATGAGCCAGCCTGTCCTCCCTCAGCCGGGATCGCACCCTGTTCCTCGAAGACCCGCTGAAACCTCTGAGAAGCAAGTCCAGGTCCCCGTGCCAGGTTCATTTGAATGACATGTGCTCTCCACTCACACGTCACACCGGTGACTGACCACTAAGTCCGTCTCACCCCGACTTCTGCGATGCGAGCTGCCTGGTTGGTCTTCCGGCCACCCACGCGAGCAAACATGTTCCGCCTCCTTGGTCGTCTCCCCCTCTGCCTCGCAGCTCCTAATGTAGGGGGCCCCCAGATCGGCCTCCCCCTCCTCTCACTCCTTGTCTTCTCCGGGCCGGCCACTCCCGGGTCCATGGCTCAGCCCGGCCTCTCTCATTAGCATCAACCTAGTATTTTAACTGCTTCCTGGATGTTTTCTGAGATTTTCCATCACAGAAGTCTGAAAATAAGCTCTATTGTTTTCCCTTCCAAGTCAGCTCTGCCTTCTGATCTTCTAGTTTTTAATCGATGGCCATCAGACCTATCAACATATCCTGCTTTTCTTCTTTTCTTTCACTTTCGTTGTTCTTTTCACCGATTCAGACCCCAGTTATTTCTCAGCTGGACCCACCACATGGGCCTCCGCACTGGTCCCTGGGCCGTCGTCGCCCCTCCCACCAAAGCAGACTAAGGTGTTCTGTGCATCTCTGTGACACTGGCAGCCGCCCTGCCGCCACCCCCACCCCCCCACACACACACCGAGGCAGAATGGTCGCTGGCTCCCTGGTACCCATCAAAAATGTTAAAACCTTAACCTGGGACATTTGAGATCTTGCTCTCCAGCCTATGTCATCGGTTTTGGCTCACTCAAATAAACTCGAATAAACGTTCAAAACCAAAACAAAGCGAACAAACAAAAAACCTTCATCTGGCATCTAGGACTTGCCCCTCTCCACCTCAAGTCAGCCAGGCCA
Source organism: Carollia perspicillata (assembly GCA_004027735.1). NCBI lineage: Eukaryota > Metazoa > Chordata > Mammalia > Chiroptera > Phyllostomidae > Carollia > Carollia perspicillata. Next base: position 2,741 of record PVKM010042904.1, read on the forward strand.
CCCCTCACCAGCCCCAAACGTGTCCCCCTGAACCTGCCACACAGCCACAAATGGACACCTCACAAGAAGGGGTCCTGCCCTGAGGGGGGGTCCTGCTCCGGGGAGGCTTCAGCCTCAATCAGGGCAGCAGTCCTGGGTCTTCTCTTTTCCCTGGTAGCTTCTCTGTTCTGGCACCTTCCCTACCCTTGGCCTTCCTCTCCTGCTCCAGTTCTCCACGTGCCCCTAAGCCCCGGTGAAGCCCAGAAGGCTCGCAGGCAGTGTTTGGATTGTCCCCCGTGTCCCTAGGCCTCTCGTGGCCCCAGGAAGCTCGCCACTGCGGCACTCTGGCCTCAGGACCCTACTGCAGGCCTGGCTTCCCTGGGTCGGGTCCCCTGGAAGACGCTGGACGCCAGAGTTTCCTGCCTTGGCATCTGCACCAGCAATTCTTTCAACCAGAAATGGATCGGCCCCCGACCCCTTGTCATGGCTTCTCGTTGAAACCCAAGCTGTTCTTTTAAAGCACCACACGTGGCTCCTCTTTAGGAAACCTCCCTCACCTTGGCTGGTGTGGCTCAGTGGGTTGGGTGCCGGCCCGCAAACCTAAAGGTCGCCGGTTCAATTCCCAGTCTAGGGCACATGCCTGGGTTGCAGGCCAGGTCCCTGGTTGGTGGTGTGTGAGAGGCAACTGATCAATGCTTCCCTTGGAAGCAGGTATCTCTCCCTCCCTTTCCCTTCCCTTCTTTCCCCTCTCTCTAAAAATAAGTAAAACCTTAAAAAAACAAAACAAAACCACCTTTCCTGATCCTTCCCGCCCTAAATGCTCACTTCCTCTCCTGACTGCTCCTCACTGCATTTGGCACCATCAGATTCTTCTGGTGCGTCAGTCTCGTGTTGTGCTTCCTACTATCAACTCTGGGGTGTGTGTGGGGGGGCCCTAGCAGCCCACTCCCCTTTGATCTGCCGTCACCCCGCAGAGCACCCAGCCCGTCACAGGTTACCAGTCAATCTGTTGGACAAGAATGAACGTTTTATTGCAGCGTTCCCCACACAGGGCTCCTGGGAACCCAAGTGGCCTCACAGGCTGTCCCCTGGCACTCCGTGGCCAATCAGAGTTGGCACCCGCATTGTGTCGTGGGGAACCACCATGTTGGTAAGCCCACAATGGCTCTGACGAGGCCTGCAGCAGAGAAGCTTGCTTCGTGAGGACTCACTTGGCAGATGAGCCAATGTATGGATTGGACCACGGGATTTCTTCTAGCTGAGCTTCAGAACCCAGTTAAGGAACCACAGGTTTAATCCTCTCAGAGTCCTTGAACACACGGACGGAAGGGAAATACCACAGAAGCCATGAGTCCAACTCCTTATGGTGTATAAGTCTGGTTGCCCAGCCTCTCCTCTTCTTCTCTTAATTTGAAAGATTTTATGTATTTATTTTTAGAGAGAGGGGAAGGGAGAAAGAAAGAGAACAAAGGGAAACATCTAACAGCTGCCTCTCGCACACCCCGACCGGGGTCAGGGCCCACGACCCAGGCACGAGCCCTGACCGGGAACTGAACCGGGGGTGTGCTCTGTGATGCAGTGTGCTTTCTAGTTTTCTCTCTCTTTTTTGTTGTTGCCTGGCGGATGAGGATGCTCCCCCCAGTCCATTTGCCTTTATGGAAACGGACCCAAGAGCGGGGGGTGGGGACCGTGGGCGGGGAGCACTCACCCCTGTGGCCTTCTGCTTAGTGTAGGCGTACTTGTCCCGAGTCAGTCTTTCAAAACGGTAGGTGGGTGCGAACGTGATTTCCTCCTCCTCTGAAACCAAACGGAGCCCCGGTGTCAGCGTCCCTGCCCGGGTTCCCTTCACCTCCCAGTGCACAACCCTGCCCGCACCCACCGCGAGGATGTTTGGGGGACAAGGGGAGACAGGAGGAGGCCGGAGAGGGCCCCAGGGAGAGGGACGGCAGCGCTCACCGAAGTGCAGGAAGACCTTCTGCTCCCTCCTCTCCGTGAGCAGCTGGTCGTGCGACAGGAGGTCTGCGTACTGCTGCTGCCTGATCTTCTGGATGATGGCCTCCGCCTCCTGGGGCCGGGGCAGGGCCGCCGTGAGACGCCCACCTCCTCCCACAGGACCGGAGGCACGCGTCCCCCCGCCCCCCGCCGCCACCCCAGGTCCCAGAGCCCCCGATGCTGCATCCTGCATCCCTGGGCCCCCGCCTGGGGTTGCTGGGTTGGTGCTTCTTAGCACCACTGTTTTACAGAGAAAACCCTGTAATGGCGAAACCCCAACCCGTTAACCTAAGTGCCTGGCTATTCCAAATTTGCCGAGGGATGTTGTATTTCTTCATACTGCCTTTTGATATCATTCTACTGACACCTCATTCGGTAGGAAGGCACGTCTCTATTGCCGTTTCTCGTGGAAGCCCCTCGCCCAGACAGGCAGCCCCAGCCCTGGGTAGGCAGCTCCTTACCCAGGTGGGCAGATCCACGCGGTAGTTGAGGTCCCCGAGCCAGAAGAGGTGGGTGAAGCGGTGAGTGATGTTGAAGGGACTCAGTTTCTTGTCTCCCAGAGCCAGAAACCGAAGAATGTTCATATAGTTTTGGTTTCGCCTAGGGAACCGACAGACAGCCACCTCAGTGCAGGGCTCCCCGCTCCACCGTGGCGGAGTTCAGAGGGGCAGTGGGGGGACCAGGACTCTGATTTCTGGCCCATCCTGCAACAGACCATGGACCAGGGCCCCGGGAGCATGTGCTCAGTGGGAACCAGAATTGTGAATGTTCTAGATGGCTGTCTTCACAACTGGGCCACCGATAGGCACCTGGAGGGGTGCGCTGGGGGAGGTTTGTAACTCTAGAAAGAAGTGATGTTCTAGTGTCTGTCTACCAGGTTAATGACATCAGAAATGTCCATTCTGCCCCCCCGATGAGATCCAGCCACACAGGGAGTCACAACTGTGAAGATACCGTGGGAAAAGCCCGCAGGGGCCGAGAGGATGGGGTCCCAGCCGCGGCAGGGCGGTCGTGATCGGGGCGTGAGGTCTGTCTGGGCGAAAAACCCCAACACAAGCTCTTGGGGAACAGATGCTGTTACCTGAGTTTCTTTTCACTTCCGGAAGTCAAGTGGCTGTTGACAAACCCCAAGGAGGTTCCATTGAACATGAATGACACCCCCACGGCTCCCTTGTTCCCTAAAGGGAGGAGAGAAAGAAGTCACAATGCCAAAGGGGCAGACTTGTCACGTGGCGGGAAGTCAACGTGAGGAAAGTCGGGCAGAAGCAGGTGTGGGAAAAGGAAGACAGCAGCACGGCTTCACGTGTGGGAAGAGACGGGAGACGGGGGACAGGGACCAGGAGGCTGACACTCCTTCGGGAGAATAAGAGAACGAGGAGAACGGCCAACAGCCTCGGGCTCTCTGCAGGGCCCAGGGAGGAGCCTGCCAGGGGAAGCCATCCGGCATCTCCCCCTGAGGGGTGCCCAGCCCCCCACATACCGCGCAGGCTGGACGACGAAAAGCAGCCGGAAGCCTCGGGAAGAACACACGGAACACGGAGCCAGGGCCAGGCGGCTGACCTTGCCCCCGGCTGACTCCAGGTTCCTGGGGAAACCGAAACCCGCACTGGGACCACCTCGTTCTCTACCGGGTTTTCCCTCTTCCAGACCAGTGGCTCTCCAAGTCCATGCCAGTATCAGGGTCACGTGGGAACGTGTGGGAAGTGCACGTTCTCGGGCCCCGCCCTGGAGCTGCTGAATCAGAAATTCTGGGGTAGGGCCCAATAATCGGGGTTGCCAAGTCCTCTATGTCAGGGTGGGCACACAGGGGCCCACCGCCAGCCCAGGATGGTCTTTCCATTTTTAAAGAGTTGGGAAAAAAATCAGAAGACTATTCTGTGACTTATTAAAATGACATGAAATATAAGTTTCGGAACCCGTGAATAACGTTTTATTGGTGCACAGCTACAGCCCCAGGGCTGAGTAGTTGCAAGAGGCTGCGTGAGCCGAGAAGTCTCAAATCCACACGGCCTGGCCTTTTAGAGAAAGTCCGCCGACCCCTGACCCGTGTGATCCTGCCTGAGAGCCCGGTCTGCCCCATACGGCAGCGATGAGCCTGCGGACCGAGCACTCAAAACATGGCCAATCCACCCATGGCTGGCGTGGCTTCCCGGTTGGGGCACATGCGTGCCTGGGTTGTGGGCCAGGTCCCCCGTTAGGGGCACGAGAGAGGCAGCCTATTGACGTTTCTCTGGCACGTCAATGTTTCTCTCCTTCTCTCCTCGCCCCCCTTTCCCTCTCTCTAAAAGTAAATAAATAAAATCTTTAGAACAAAAAACGGGCCTTGGGGATCAGCCAGCTCCGCCTCCTTGGGAAGGGACAGGTGCGGGGTGGGGGGCGGGAGGCAGCCCAGGCAGACACTGAACAAGGACTCCAGGAGGTTCCTAGGCAGCAGAGGTGTGGGTTTCACAACAGGACAGCCACTGCGACAGGAAGGAAGGAGGGACCAGGCGGTGTGCACGCGGCAGTGCGAGGTCGGCCAGCAGAAAAGCTGAGAGAGCTTTCCACCTTTGATTGCAGCAGTTCTGCTATTTCCCGTTCTCTCTGGGACTGTCCTGTCCCGACTCCAACCCCCAGAAACCTCTGGCCTCACCCTCACCTCCGCCCACAGCCCACATGGGGCACCCGCCACACGCACTCACAGACAGGCTCGCACACCCACACAGACGCACACTCACACAGTCAGAGTCCTCTGCCCTCATTTCGACTCTCTGAAGCACCCCGATTGGCCCCACTGGCTGACGGCTGAAGCCGGCTTTTCCACACCCCACCCAAATCAGTCCAGGGCCAGCCAGGGGCTCGGCAACCCACACCTGGGGCCAGCCTAAGGCCACTGCCCGGGTGGCAAGTCAAGTTTTACAGAACTGCCCCTTCCATGCACCTCAGGCATCTGTGTCTGCTTGTGTGTGACAGCAGTAGGGACGAGGAGTGACACACAGCCTGCAAAGCTCAAGAATTTACTCTCCGGCCCTTCACAGCAAGTCTGTGAACCCCATCCTAGGTCCCCAACGTGCAAGGCGGGGCCCGTGGGCCAGCGGCGCTGACACCACCAGCTGCTTGTTGGAAACACAGGAAGTCGGGCCCCACCTGAGACCAGCGGAGTCAGAAGCTGCATTTCAGCCAGAGCCCTAGGGCGCTGGTGTTGACGCGCGTTGAGTTTCGGCTGAGGGAGCGATCAACCACCTTGGTCTGCCCAGGATGAAGGGATCCTCCCAGGACGCGAGACTCAGTTTGTAACCCTGGGACGTCCCAGCCCCGCCCTGCTCACCCAGGGTGTTGGCGATGCCCGTCTTCACGTTGTCGGTGCAGATGTGGCTGATCCGGTTCTCGTGCTCCGGCTTGGCCAGCACCACAATTCGAATGTTCCAGAGTGTGTGGATGGCGATCTGGTGGGGAGGACAGTGCTGTGACCCTCCGCCGGGGTGTACCGCCTGGCCCCAGAGACAGAGATGCACGCCTAGCCCTTGCCTCCTGGGTGTGGGGCTCCCCGTCTGTAACCCTTAGACTTCGGGGGACTCCTAACCATGTCCCACAGATGGGACAACGTATCTTAAAGATGAGAGCTGGCCCTGATGAGGTTTCAGTGACATAAAGATGATCTACAAGGACAGGCAGGGCAGAGGGGAGCCCCAGTCACTTTTAGGGGCACTCACAGGCCCTCTAGATTTCTGAATGCAGGTCCCCCTCTTGGGCCCTGGAAGGGAGGATCACTGAGCACCCAGGCATTTTTAGAAATTAAGCACCGATATGCTGAGCCTGCCCGTGCCTCTGAGATGCCCCTGGCCAGCCTCGCAAAGCCCACTGCCCCAAAGTCCCAGCCAGGGTGGTAGCCAGCGGTTCACCGTTTTAAAAGTTATGCTGGTGATTTCTTGCAGGGAGTTTCTGAGTATCTCCAGCCATTCCTTCTCGCCCAGGGGGTCCTCCTGGGTGCCGACCACGTAGATGTCGTGGGGGATGTAATCGGCACAGTCATCCCGCGTCTTTCCCTGCCCCTTGGAGAGAAACCAGGACGTGATCTTCTTGGGAGGGGGGGCGTTACCTTCAACAGCAAAACCCAACACCAAGTGAGTCACAGGAGCATCAGCAGAATTCAAACAGAGCTGGGGGAGGCACTGGGGGGTGGGACATCACACAGACACAAAAACCTTTCAGGCCGCCCCCCACAATGCCTTAGATGCAGAGCCAGGTACCACTATCCCCCAGACGTCAGGTCAGTTAAGTGTCTCTGTGAAGATCGTGTGAAGTGTCGAAGACTAGCAACACTGGGGAAGGGAGCCCATGTGGTCTAGCACTAGGTGTACATGAGGGCAAACACCGCCCAGTCTCTGCAGCTACACTGGTAACTGAGACACAGCCCTCCAGGAACACAGAGTTCATGGTCAAGGCGACCCAGTGGGTGGACGGACAGGTTTGGGTCGGGGCCTCTGGCCCACGGCTGGGAGACCGTGGCTTCTGTGGCTTCCTCGAAAACGAGAGACTTCCACCAGGGTCAGATGTGAGGGTGTCAGCCAGAGATGGGGGGAAGGGTGCAGAGATCCCCCTCCACACCCACTCTAAAAAAATGCACTGAAGTAGCTCAATAAAGAAACAATAAAAGATATATTTCTCCTCTCAATGACCTTAAAGGTTAAGTAAGCTTTCCCCCCAGAGATTCAACTTCTTGGCTCCCAAGTCCCAAAAAGGCAAGAACCGAAGCCATTTGACTGCTACGGAGCTCTGCTCCCGACTACGTCTCATGGCGGGGGCATGAACTCTGGGGGCCGGTGATCTCTGCTTAGGGAGACCCTCCACCCCACCCTGGTGTAGCCAGTTCTTCTGCACTGTCTTCTGTGTGAAGGGCGCCCCTGGATTTGTGCAACAGGACAGCCTTCACCATGCCCAGCCATATCTAGACCTCTGTGCTCACAGGAGGAAAAAAGGGCAAGGGCCGTGAGACCACGTGCATGTAGCCGAGCGTGAGCGTCAGTAAGAAACATGGGAGAGGACAGGAGGGGGTGCAAGTCCCCAGGGCGCAGGCCTGGGCTCAGCATCAGTGCTGCTGCGGCCCCTGGAATATCTGGGTGTGAAGGCCTGGAGGGGGGCTGGCAGCTCATGGATTTGGGGTCTGGAGCTCTCCTGACTTCCGTCCGGGAAGACCGGCCCATCCTCCACTCCTCGGGTAGGCCGGGAGCCCCACACTGAGCTCTCGCTCCCAGGTCTCTCCCCTGCCCCCTGCCGAGGCTCAGCCCCCTCCTTCCGGGGCTGCTGAGCAACTATCTACTGCATGGGAGGGGGGCGGGCCCCACCCCGCCTGGGACCAAGCCGGGGAGACAGACACCCAGTTAAATTTGCGTTTCAGATAACCAGTAGATACTCTTAGAATGAGTTTATCCCATGCAATATCTGTTTATCTGAAATGCAAATTTAACTGGCCATCCTATATCTACTTAGTTTTTATGTCTTAATGAATACTTACACTAGATAACTATTTAGCACAATTTACAGTTAGTATACAAATAAACATCATTATATAAGTACATAATACAATATTTAGTATAATATATATTTGGTATATATCTAGTACTTATAGCTGCATAGTTATACTAAGTAGTAATAACACATATATTAGTATATAAACATATAATATGTACATTTAGCACAATATATATTTAGTATGTATGTATGTATGTATTTCTAGGTAAACACCTATACTAAAAAATTATTTGTCATTTATATGAGATTCAAATTTAATTGGGCACCATCCACTCTCTCTCACTCCCTCTCTGTCTCTCCGTCTCTCTGTCTCTGGCAAGGCTGCTGCTCCAGGAAGGAGTGCTTGTTTGAAGCCGGGGCCCCTGGTGAGCTGCCTGAGACGGGCAGGTGCCCGAGAGCCCCAGCCTTCCCCCAGGACTCTCCAACTCCGACGGGCGCCATAAGCCACCGAGTGGCTCCTGGGGAACAAGAATCCCAGGGCTTGTCCCTCTCATTACCCATCGTCTCAGGAAAAGGCTGGGGTTCCCTAGAAGGGAGGCTGTGCAGGGGGGCTGGGGCGGGGGAGACAGGTTCCCTCCGCCTCTCTGCGGATGCCTGAGGCAGGGGGCAGAACCCACGGGGAGGGAGGGGAGGCCGCCGGACCTACCCATGTTCCAGGTGCCGATGAAGATGGTGATCATGTCGGGCTCCGGCTGCTCCGAGTGCTTGTTCTTCATCTGCTGCAGGAGCTGGCAGAAGCCTTCCCTCTTCTGGGGAGTGAAGGCAGCCAGTCTCAGAAAGGCCTCTGCCTGCCCCCCCCAACACTGCACTTTCAAAGCACGTGGTCAGCCCCGCAAAAACTGAGAGGAGCGCTAGTCAGGGCGCACTTCCCGGACGCCAACCGGGAAACGGGGCCGAAGACAAGAGAGCGGCCGCTCTGCAACCCAGCTGGGCGGCAGCAAGGACCGGCCTCCGGGAAAACCGTCCGGAACCGGACACAGGCCCAACCATATCACGGGAACTGCAGCGTGCATTTCAGTGCAGAAAAACACAGAAGCAACCGCAAGGTCCAATCTTAGCAGACGAATTCACGATGGTTTTAGGGGGCGTCCAGACACTGGCATACCACAGGGTTCGAAAACCACGGTGCAGAAATACTTTATCAGCAAGACTAGGTGGTCAAAATATATTAAGCACAAAAAGCCTGGCGACAGAACAGTATGAATGCACCACTGCATTTCTATCAAAAAACACAAAAACCCTTCGGAAAGATACCGTCTGAGGTTTACTGGTGGTATGCGGGTGCTGCTACGTTACACTTTCTGCCTCCTTGTGACTTTTCCACCAAGGAGACTAGATTGCTTGTGCAATGAAAGGAAATTTAAATTAAAGGAACTAATTGAAAAGAACAAAGGAAGGCTGTCGCTGTAGCCTCCCTGATAGTCCTCGTTTAGTGACTCTTTAGACCCACCTTCAGAGGCGCTGCAAGATGCAGTGCCTCGGGGCACCGTGGGTCTCCGCCCCGAGGGGCCTGCGGCGGTGGGTGGCACCGGCTTCGGCCCCTGGGCCCCTGTGCCCAGCTTGATGCCCAGCCGGGCCTTCCATCGCCTCTCTGCCCCCCACGTCCTTGTTTCTCCCAGCCCCTTCCCTATCACTGTTCCCAGTCCTCCCCACCCTCTCAGCAATTCTGGGCACCCCGGGACCCCCCACAGGTCTCCCGCCAGCCCACCCCTCAACTTCACCCACAGAGGGCCCCATCCCTGTAAACCTGTACTGGGAGCCCTTGTCCCCCTGCCTTACCACGGTGCCAAGCTGTGACCAACTGACACCTGAGGTGGCAGGGACCCCTTGTGTCCTGCCTCATACATGCCGTGCACCAGAGGATAAACATTAAGGCTGTGCTTAGTCTCAGTCAGCTCCCGCCGCTTACTTTGGAGTCAGCAAAAACATATTCCTTCCGCAGGGTCTTCTCCTTCTCGGTTTCCACCAAAATCACCAGCTTGTTCAGAAACTTCTGCGACTTGACGAGCTGCAGGACTGCAGAGAAACGGAAGTGCACTTACTCCCCCGCCCGCTCGTCCCCCAACAGGCACAGTGCCCGCTATGTCTGGCACCTGACCGCCAGCCCCGGCCGCCCCCCTCGGGCGGAGCACCGCACACTGGGGCAGAGCGGCGTCTGCGACGAGCGAGGGGTGGCCTGGCCGGGCCGAGGGAGTAGGACCACACCGTCTTGTCGTCTTCCTCCCTCTTCCCTTCCCGTCCTCCTCCTCTCTGCCCCCTTTCCTACTTCTGCTTTGCTTTTAATTTACATCTAAATTAAAGTTTTCTTGTCAATGAAGGAAAGACTCAAGTTGTTCCATAAGATTTGTGCACAGAGTAATGCACCCCGGCCCCACCTCCCTCCAATGTTCTGCTTCTCAGAGGCAACCACTTTCTTTAATTAAGATTTTTTAGACTTCCGACCAAGATGGAGG
>PVKM010042905.1:0-12672 GCA_004027735.1 Carollia perspicillata
CAGGCTGTCTGGCTCATGTCTGGGTTACCTCTTGGTTCCACCCAGGGGAGCCAGCCGCCTTGGCTGGCTCCCAGGAGCAACGTGTAAGTGGAAGGAGCCTGTTGCACCACGTGCTGACCCAAGCACCTGTCCGACCCTGTGATTCTCCGCCCAGGTGGACCTGCACCCAGAGCAGCATCAGCCCCCAGTACAACATTTGCGAGCAGATGGTTCAGATCCGAGATGACCACATCCGCTTCATCTCCGAGCTCGCTCGCTACAGCAACAGTGAGGTGAGCGTGCTCTGGCCGCTGGGATGGAGGCCTGTGTGGGCCCAGGGGGCGAAGAGGTAAGGACCAGGCTGGAAAGGAATGGCCACAGAGAAGATGGACAGCAGGAGTGAGGGAGTACACAGCAGAGGCAGGAGGGCAGAATGGCCAAGAGCATGGATTTCAGAGCCACGCAGGACTGGATTTGATCTGGCTCTGCTGCTGGCCATCACAAGTTAGTCAGCATCTCTGTGCCTCAGTTTCCTCTCCTGTACAATGGGGGTAAGAGTATCCAGAACAGCTCATTGAGAGGATTAAACTATGATGCATGGAAAATGCATTGTGCCTAGCAGAGAGCAAAAGGGAATGGTTAGTGGTTGCTAGTCTGTACATGTTCCAAACCATCGGTACCCTAGATCGCAGCAGGAACCGAGTCCTGAACACTCATGCTCCTAACGCCATCTAAATATTTTAATCTGCACAATAACAAATGGTCATTAAACAAGCCGGAAAATAAAATTGAGGACAGGGTAAATGCTTAACCTCAGAAGAAACAGAGTACGCAAAAGGAGGGAATATCTGTCACATAAAATCCTCCCAACAAGCACCAGCAATGATTAATGTTTGGGTATATATCTCCTTCTGGACCTCTTTCCCTATAAACCCTCCTTATAAGTGTACATATTGGTTCAGTAGCACAGGTCTCCTGATTTGAAATCCTTTGTTACCTGGCGCACCTGGACGACCGCGCTGTCTGTCCCACGCCCGCTCGCTGGTTCCGCCGTGTGGCTGGCAGCCATGGTGCGCATGCTTCTCAGACCCAGACTCGGACACGGCTTCTATCAAAGAGGGCAGTGTTTGAAATGAAGACGGTCAGGCAAACGCAGAAGGTGTGGTCTTTGGGCCCGTGGACGTGGGCTGAGGTCAGCGCACACGTTTGGCTTTCCTGACCCTCCGTGCCCATCCACTGAGCTAAAACTACGGCACACTTTAGGTGCAGGGCCTCCTTCATTCCTTGTCGAGTCTCGCTGTGCTCTCAGAATGAGCCTGACTGAAAGCTATTTTTTAAGTCGTATGCTTTATAGGTGCACATGCAGACGGTTCTTGTTATTCGCAGTAGTTATGTCCTAGCGAGTGGCAGTGAACGCTGAGTTAACCAACGCTGAACCGCTGCTCCGGGGAAAACGCAGGGTTAGGCACCTGTGGGTCTCTGCTCACAGCGTGTTCGGCATCTGAGCGGTGTGTAACCCTGTCTTATGTGCTTTTCTATTTGAAGACACCTCAGGTAATAACAGATGTTGTTGATTCATTAACATGGACTCACAGCCATCAACACTATAATTTATGCCCCAAGGAAGCTTATGTAAAACACATTTTCTCCGAAAGGCACTTCTTTCTTAGTCTTCTAGCCAGAACTTCGGAACCAGGCTTGGGGCCATTTAAAACAGTGAAATCACCAGTAATAAAAAGTACAAAAATGTGAAGAACTTGGCACTGAATAAACCATGGAAAAGATGCTTGTTTACAGTGTGCAAGCCGAAACGAGAAGGCAGAGCCTCGCCTGGTCCAACCTCAGCCGAGGACAGGACCCACATTTTTGTGTCACTCAGCACATGTCTGTCAGTGACCACAAAGGCACTGCAAATACTGGTTTAGAGGTTAGTGAGCACATGTTAGTGAGTCAGCGAATTCACAAATACAGAATCCACAAGTGATGAGAACGGTCTCTGTATGTTTATGTGTGTGTGTGCAAACACATATATACACACACACGCATACACACGCTTACACACTCTGTTTAATCGTGGAACACTGCATGTGCAAATAGATGGTAGTCCTCAGCAGCGCTTTCCGGTCAGTCAGTCATGTCTAATTAATGAGCTGTGAAATCAGTTTGGTGGCACGCGATGAGGGTTTTTGTGCGAAATAGAATGGAAAATCAGAGGAAGTCCTGTGTCAAGAGTAGAGCAGCCTTGTGACAAGGGTTTCGTGCGTGTGTCTAATGTCTCCAGGTAGGGTCCCTGAGTCTGTGGTGTGCGTTTCCTGCTGTCAGTCGCAGTCAGAAAAGTCAGAGAGCCACTGCTCTGAGAGGCGCCAGGGCGGCTGGTGTCTCCACCTGCGTTGGGACCCTCAGCCACTTGTTTACCGGCCATGCGGCCCCCTGCAAGGCGCTGTCTGAGCCTCAGTTTACCTGTCAAAGGGATGTAATAATCACTCCTCCTTGTAGCGTTCTTGGGGAGATCAATGACGTAGTGTGCAAAAGTGCCGGGCACGTGGGCGATGAGGGTGACGGCCGGTGTTCCCCAGGTGGTGACGGGCTCCGGGCTGGACAGCCAGAAGTCAGACGAGGAGTACCGCGAGCTCTTCGACCTGGCCCTGCGGGGCCTGCAGCTGCTGTCCAAGTGGAGCGCCCACGTCATGGAGGTGGTGGGTGTCCCCCGGCCCCTTCAGCCCGACCTCCCTTCTCTTGGCGTCTGTCTGCCTCTCCCAGAGCCCTCTTTTTTTAGCAGCTTTATTGAGCTATAATTCGCATACCATACCATCCACACGTTTAAAATGTAGATTCATTGGCTTTCAGTATACTTACAGAGTTGTGCAATCACCTATTTAGAACATTTCGTCACCTCAAAAATGATCACTGCCGCCCCCACTGCATTCCCTGTCTCCCCAGTCCTAAGCAACCTACTTCTGTCGCTATAGAGTTTCCAACTCTCCGTGTTTCCTGTGACTGGAATCCTATGACGTGTGGTGTTTTGTGGCTGGCTCCCCTTACTTTGTATGTTTTCAAGGTCCACCCATGTCGTAGGATGATCTGCATTGTATTCCCTCCCGTGGCTCGGGCACTCCTTGTTTTGTCTCTGCACTCGGCCACTTACGATGTTTGGGCTGTTCCCTCCCCGCAGTACTCCTGGAAGCTGGTTCACCCCACGGACAAGTTCTGTAACAAGGACTGCCCCGGCACGGCGGAGGAGTACGAGAGAGCCACACGCTACAACTACACCAGCGAGGAGAAGTTCGCCTTCGTGGAGGTGGGCGGTGCCCTCCCCCGCGTCCCCTCCAGCCCCCAAGGCTGCAGCTCAGGGTCTGTGGCAGCGGGAGGGGCTGGTTCCGAGCAGCCTTGGTCATCCTCCTGTGCATGCACGTCCCTGTCCCCCTTCTCTGCCTGAATTCATTTCTTTCAGGTTATTCACAAACGGTTAGAATCTCGTTCTGTTCTTAAAAATCCAAGTGAAGGTGTTCACTCCACTAGAAACCTGAACAAAGGGAAACCAGCAGAGGAAACAAACAAACAAATAGCTGACAGAGATCAGAGAAATGGCGGAATGCATGAGTGCTCAGACAGAACTGCAGATTAAAACTAAGACGAGACAGAGTGCTGTCGACCACTCAGGATGGGCAGGTCTTGGAAGACTGGTGACCACTGCTGAAGTGTGGGAAACAGACCCTCTTGGAGACTTGGGGTGGCTCGTGTGCATGTCTTTCTATGAGGACAGTCTGCTGGGATGTACTCAAACGTTTAATCTGCATGCCCTTTGGCTCAGAAGGTCTTTTGGGAATATATCCCTGAAAAAAAGCCAACTGTGCAAAGACCTATGCACATAGGTATTTATCACAACGTTGTTTATACTATCAAAATATGGGAACAGCTGAAATGTCCTTCAGCCTGGGACCAGGTAAAACAAATGTGGGTACAGCTGTGTCACTGAGTACCATATAGCCACTAAAATGGATGTACTGACATGGAAAGACATGCGCAGTGTATGGTTAAGTCCAAAAAAAAAACAGGCTAAAGAACAGCATGTAAAAAATAATTCCATTTATAGTAAAATTAATAGACTTTTGCATATTTGTTCAAAGGACATAAGTATTTATATTTTTGTATACCAAACCATTAATAGTGGTAGTTCTAGAGGGGAGATTCTTACTTCCTGGTTTATAACCTTCTAATTTGTTTTTTGTTTGTTCGTTTCATTGCAAAAAGATGTTTCTATTTTGGGGGAGGACAATTCACTCACACTAAGTTTTGAGTGACAGCTTCCTCTCTCATGATGGTCTGAAGCCAGGAAGCTGGACACCTGGACACTAGCCCTTGGGGCCAAGGCCACTTCACTTGTGTGGGCCTCAGCTTCCTGTCTGCAAAGGGAGCTGATCGTGTCTACCTGCTCCATCCCAGGGCTCTTGCTGAGAATCAGACATCAGTTGTCAGAGGAGATAATGATGTGGGTGAGCTGTGGAAGCTGTAAAGGGCCGGACACATCTAAGGGGTCCAAGCTGTTCCTTAGCACATCTCCAGGCCACACTTGAATGGACTGAGGCTCAGGGGTGTGCTTTCAGGCAGGAGACCCATTATGATCACAGGATGTGGTGAAGGACTGGACAGAAAGGTGTGCCAAGGTACCGTGAGCCTGACCTTGATCTCTGCTCGGCCAGGTGATCGCCATGATAAAAGGCCTGCAGGTGCTCATGGGCAGGATGGAGAGCGTCTTCAACCAGGCCATCAGGAACACCATCTACGCGGCGCTGCAGGACTTTGCCCAGGTGACATTGCGCGAGCCCCTGAGGCAGGCGGTGCGGAAGAAGAAGAACGTTCTCATCAGGTGCGTCTCCGCGTGGCCCTTCGCGGGGGCACCTCAAACACCAGGGGTGCGGTGCAGGCCGCAGAGGAAGCCCCCTGTGCAGTCAGCTTCCGGGGCAGCCTCTGAACACATACAGACCCTTCTAGCACCTTTCAGGAAGCCTTGTTAGGACACTGGACATTTGAGATGGGTCGATCCTCAGTTTCTGGGTTCGAAGCCCATATCCACCACTGCCTGGTTATGTGAACTTAGTCTGGTTACTTACCTTCTCTGAACCTCCCTGCCCCTCATTCGTGAAACGTGAATGGTAAGGGTCGTAGGCCAGGGGTGTCAAACTCATCTTCACTGGGGCCACATCAGCCCCACAGTTGCCTTCAAAGGGCTGAAATAATTTTAGGACTATATAAATGTAACTAACTACTCCTTAACTGTTAAGGAGTTGAAATTACATTCAGCCCTTCGAAGGCAACCACGAGGCTGATGTGGCTCGGGTAATAATGAGTTTGACACCCCTGTCGTAGGCTGCTGGGATGATAAAATGAGATAATCTGTGTGTTGACCTAAGCACGCAGCAGCATGGAGTAAGTACGCAGCGGACATAAGCTGTTATTAAAACTTTAAATGTGCAGTGGTTTAATGAGACTAATGAGACTCTCCTATGCCCAACACCAGGAACAGCCATCCCGCCCCACTCAAGTTCTCTGCCACTGCACAGGCTCAGAGCTGGGTTCTCGGGCAGCCAGTGGGCTTTGGAATCGCCTGGGGCAGTTGTAAGATGCAGGCTTCTGGACTGCACCTCAGATCTGTTAAACCAGCATGTCTGCGGGGGTGCCCGGGGTGAGCCCCTCTTACAGGCACCGCAGGAATTCTAGGGAAGTGGTCCCGGGACACCGCAGACTCTAGAAACAGGCTTGCAAGGTTGACCTCTTTCTAATGGCTAAAGCTGATCTGAGCCTCCGTCCTTCCTTCCCAGTGTCCTGCAGGCGATTCGGAAAACCATCTGTGACTGGGAGGGGGGCCGAGAGCCCCCCAATGACCCATGCTTGAGAGGGGAGAAGGATCCCAAAGGTGGATTTGACATCAAGGTGCCCCGGCGTGCCGTGGGGCCCTCCAGCACACAGGTAAGCGGCTCCGGGCACAGGCCAGCTTGGCTGACTCACAGGCCAGCCAGGTCGTGGTAGGTCACCCTGGCTGGGCCATGGGGCACAGGGACTGGGGATCCTCAGGCAGGAGGGGCAGGGTCAAGCAGCTGCTCTAGCCTTATTCTACCATCTTGTTTTGATATAGGAGGGAGGACCACTGGTTTAAGATTCAGGAGACCTGGATTCTCATCCTAGATACCTGTGTGACCTTGGGCACGTTAGATGTTCTCTTTGTGCCTCAGTTGTCTAATCTGGCAAATGGGGCTAATACCAGGACTGGTTCCAAGGTGTAGGAGGAGTTAAAAGTAGAATCTATGTGCATCTACCCTGTCCCTCTTTAATGAACCCTGCCCCTTCCCCTGCAGTGGCATCCTAGCTTGGGACTTCACAAGTTCTGCCTCTGACTTGCTGTGTGATCTTGGGAAAGTGCCTTGACCTCTCTGAGCTCCGATCATCTTCTCCATTAAATGAAAACTTTGTAGGAGATCATGGTACTGATAAAATACCCCCTTTTTAATCCCTCTTTGCCCCGCAAAGCACAAGTTTCGAAAGCCCTTGACCCCTTAGAGAAAGTCGAGTAATCCGAGCTATTCCAAGTTTCCAACTGGAGCTTCTGACTCAGCAACAGGTTGCCTGTGGCTCATCCAGAGCTGTCGTAAGATCACAGGAAACAGTTAAAGAGTCTGGGCATTGCAGTAAAATCTTTGCCACCTACTTAAAGGCTAAAAGCTTCTGGTGGGCCTTTTGAAGCATTGGGGGAAAGCTTGTGGCTCCGTTGCTGCTTTTGTAGGTCTTACAGGCCCAGAGGCCCAGTCTGGGACTCCTGCTTCACTCGACCTTTAAGCCTGTCTCCATGTACCTGAGTTCTTGAACCGTCTGAGATGAACCGCCCGAGGCCACCCCTGACCCTTCTCACTGTGTGTGCGTCTGTGTCTGGGCAGGGGTACGATGGGGAGGAGGGACGGGGCCAGGTGTGTTCTCAGCACTGTCATCCTCAATGCCCGCCGGCTTCACCACCCGTGGGCTGGTTTGCCCTCATCTTGCCTGCTGGTTGCAGAATGTCCCAAGGAAGCTTCTGCAGACAGTTCTGTGCACTGTTAGGGGCCAGGGACCTTTCTAGCCCAGGATGCCCGAGGGGGGCTGAGCAGGGCTTCGGGCGTTTCTCTAAGTCCTAAGACATGAGTGAGGGAGAGACAGACAAGGCACAAGAGAAACTGGAAAGGAGAGGGGTTGTGCTGGAGGCACAGAGAGAAGAGAGAGAGACAGAGAGAGAGAGAGAGAAACTATTTACAGATAAACCAAAGGTGAATGTCACCAGCAGTCAGCACCACCGAGTCATGTCAGGTGGCACAGATACATTTAATAAGCTCCTAGACAGTCAGACCTAAAAGAACCCTTACAGGCAAACTAGTCCCAGTCCCCAACCCCTATTTTACAGATGGGGAAACTGAGGTCCAGAGAGGGGAAGTGACTTGTCCAAGCCACAAGGTGAGTGACAGGTTGAGGTGGGACAAGAACCAGGTCTCCTGACTCCCACCCCAGGGCTCTGCTGGAGCCTTGGGAGCACAGCAGACGAGGGCCCCTGGCCCCACTAGGATGGGGGCTGTGCTGGCAAGGGAAAGGCTCAGTTCACTACAAGTAGGCGGGAAACCAGTTCCCCCTCTTATGGACAAAAGGGATTTTCAGATAGAATTTGATACAAATCAGCCAACGCCCACATGGAGGGACTTAATCCTGCTCCAAGGCCTCCCAAGGCCGTCATTGGAGCAGCGCTTCCCGATTGCTAGGGATGACAGATTCGCCCCCTGGCAGGGCTTGGAGGGTGGATGGCGCACCACTCCTTCCTGTGGCCACGCTGCCCCGCCCAGTGCCAGGCGCAAGGCGGGTGAGAGCCTAGCGGAGGCCCGGAGGCTGCAAGGACGGACGCGGTGGCAGAGGGAGGTTGGAGCGTCGCAGAGGTGGTCGACAAGTGGCCCCTAGCAGTCGTGACGGCTCTCCCACCGTATACAATACCTCTTGCTTTTCTCTCTCTCTCTTTTCTCTCTCTCCCTCTTCCCTGTCTCTCCTGCCCTCCCGTTCCCTCCTCCTCTCTCCTACCTGTGTCTTAGGCCTGCCAGTGGTCCCCGCGGGCTTTGTTTCACCCCACTGGTGGCACACACGGCCGAAGAGGCTGCCGATCCCTGGTATCACACCGCCTGGCGGGGTTGGTTTGGGTGCACCTCTCCAGGAGGCAGCAGGAATGGACTAGCCTGGCTCCTCGAGGCCCCTTCCAGCCCTAAGATTCAAAGACAAATGATGTGGAGAGATCTAGATTAGCCCTTGTACCCTTTGCTCTTAAGGTCCTCTGTAAGAGGGAGCTAATTGTCTAGTAGGTTCCTGTGTAAGTACCAACCTTCACGCGCTTCCCGCCCAGGATTTCGGCAGGCTGTGCCATGCAGCCGGTGCCACCAGAGGGCAAAATTCCTCAGGAATGGTTTCAAAACGCTGAGGGTCAGACGCTTGAGGTGGTGGGGGGCTTGTTCGGATCATACGCCATTTCACAGTTCTTCAGAGTGTTAGCACTGAAAGGGAGGGGTTTGAGAAATTGTCTGGCACAACTCCTCCGTGAACACAGATAAGAAAACTAAGGCCCAGAGTGGGACTTTGTTGCCCAAGGTCACACAGCAAGTCAGTGGCAGTGCCTGGCCCTGACTCCCCGGTCTTTGGACTGTCAGTCTCGTGCTCCACCCAAGGTGCCACAGTGCTATCCGGGACAGCAGGGAGGGACTCCAGGGTGGCGTGGAATGAGGTTTCTCCTCTGATGGCCATGCCCTTGGCTGAGCAGAGCAGGAGCCTGGGCCTTGAAGGACCTGGTCTTACCAGGACCACCTGCCCAGGGATGCCGCAGGCCCCAGACAGAACTGCCTTCCTGAGCTGGCTAGTCTCCCTCTTGAAAGTTCACATGTTCCAAATTTGCTTCTCCATTCCTACAATTGGTGCTTCCTAAGACGAAGCTCTTTAAGGGCAGACGTCTACAGAAAGAAAACATGTATGTACATAAATGCAGCACAAAGCAGCCCTTCCCCCCCAATGGAGGGACAGCCCCTGACCTGCCTGTCTTTCTTTTTCAAGCTGTACATGGTGCGAACCATGCTCGAATCGCTCATTGCGGACAAGAGCGGCTCCAAGAAGACCCTGAGGAGCAGCCTCGACGGCCCCATTGTCCTCGCCATAGAGGACTTCCACAAGCAGTCCTTTTTCTTCACGCACCTGCTCAACATCAGCGGTGAGCCGCGGCGTCCGGGGGGAGGGTCGGGGCTTCCCGGTCCCAGAGCCACCAAGCTGTCAGGCCAGAAGTTGCCAAGAGACGTGATCACTGACCCCAGGGGGCGCATTTTGCCACCCAGGAAAAAATGCACACTTTCCAACGGACCCTGGGACCTAGGAAAGGCCAGATTCAGTCCAGCTATTCTGACTTAGCGGGAAATACCTGTCTGGTAGACATCTGTGGCTAATTTGTCGTGAAGCTCTTAGGAGAGGGGAGTCAGAAACAGCAGTGTGCTCAGACACACCTAGGACTAGGTCAGGGTTTCACTTCCAAGCAGCGGCTCTGAGCCGATTACTGCTTGTTGCCCTTAGCAAAGGAGGCCGCACCCCATCCTGTGTCCCCCACTCTTCCCCTGTTAGCAGGAGGCGTGCGCAGGTGTGACAGGGCAGAATAGAGGGAGAGTAGCATCCCAGGGTCATGGGAGTGGTAGCGCACCTGTCAGTATTGAAGAGAGATCTTAACCAATAGTCCAAAGTTCTCCATGGAGCACAGCCTAGGAGTGGCCTTCAAGGCCTCTGAGCAGTGAGCTCAGAATTCCTATATACAAGGGGTCACAGAGCTGCAGTCCGGTTAAAAGCAGACACCTGGAGACACTTGTGTCACAAGTGTCCCTGCTCCTCAGGGACTTGTGTCAAAGTGTCTTGACACTTTGAATAGCAAGTATTTTCAGGATGACTGTGTGGAGAGGGTGACAGAAATTGTGGGGGCCCCAAAAGCTCTAAACCATCACCACCTGCTTCCCCAGGCACTGTCACTGTCTCTGAGGCATAACAAACCCTGTCTTCTAAATAGACGTTAGCCTGGCATTCAAGTTCAAGAGAGCAGGATCTACTCATGGGGTCACACTCATGAGGACCAGCCGTGTACCTCGCACCATCATAAGGATAACAGTAAAAAGTCATAAAAACAATAAGCTCACGGGTCCTTTGCTGCTGCCCCCGTAACCCCAGGCTCTCTCCCTCATGCTTCCCAGAAGCCCTGCAGCAGTGCTGTGACCTCTCCCAGCTCTGGTTCCGCGAGTTCTTCCTGGAGTTGACCATGGGCCGGCGAATCCAGTTTCCTATTGAGATGTCCATGCCCTGGATCCTAACAGACCACATCCTGGAAACCAAAGAGCCCTCCATGATGGAGTAAGGCACAGGGCTGGGCCAGCAGGGGGTGCCTGGGGTGCGGGCGGAGGCTCGTTTGCCAGTGAGCTCTGTTTCCTCCAGAACTTTGCAGATGAGGCGTTGTGTCCAGCCCAGGATCTGGTCACACCAGATTTTGCTGAGCCTTGCAGATAAGCTCAGAACCTTCCAGCCCATCTGCCCTTCTGATGCTTTTATAGTCTCTTAACAGTCAGCCCGGGAAAACAATCATTTCTGGAGGTCAGGAAGCTAACTCATTTTTTTCAGGCCTAGGATATATTAGCATCTGGACTTTTCATTTCTGTGGGCAGGTCATAAAGTAAGTTATTCCTAAGTGGAGGCTGGAAACATGGAATGCTGGGAGGTTGTCTTTTCTTTTCCCTAAACTTGCTCATCTTTTCATTGGGATTTTCATGTTTCCCAAGCAGGTATACATCTCCCTGCCATAAGAGAGATGATTAGTAAGCTGCCATTGTTTTCTCCTCTTCAGGTACGTCCTCTACCCATTGGATCTGTACAACGACAGCGCCTACTATGCGCTGACCAAGTTCAAAAAGCAGTTCCTGTATGATGAGATCGAGGCCGAGGCAAGTGACGTGCTTCTCCTTTTGTGCCTTTGACCTTGTTCTGAGAGTCTGGACCTTCCACATCTTTGGCTGTTGGCACAAAGTGGGGTATCTTCGTCCATTCAGGCTGTAACAAAATATCACAGACTGGGTGGCTTATAAACAACAGATGTTTATCTCTCACTGTTCTGGAGGCTGTAAGTCTGAGATCGAGGTGCCAGCATTTTTGGGTGAGGGTGCTCTTCTGGGTCACAGACTTCTGTGTCCCCCGTGGTGGAAGGGACAAGGGAGCTCCAGGGGTCTCTTTGATAAGGGCACTAATCCCATTCATGAGGGCTCCACCCACATGACCTCATCGCCTATCATCACCTTTGGGGGTTAGGGTCTCAACATATGAATTTGGGAGGGACCGCAGCATGGGGGGATCAATGACTTATTCTGGAGAGTGCTCCCCCAAAGGATCTAGACCAGGAGGATGGTCCTTCTTTTTCAGATGGTTAAGGGATGGCAAATGGTAGAACTGCTTGGGTACAATTAGTTTTCTAATGGGTGTTTTATGGTTTGATTACTTGGCTAACAGTAACAACAGTAGTACACCTATCAATTATTATATACTTACCATTTGCTAGGTACAGCATATGCACTATACTACAAACATTTGAAATAATCTTGACCACAATATAATGAAGTGTATGCTGCTATCTGTTTGGCAGGCAATAAATCGGGGACTTAAAGTGGGTCAAGTGTCACATCCCAAGGTCACAGAGTCTCTGTCTAGTACTGACAGGGCTGAAATATCGGCATCCTCTCGGCTACTCAGCTGTTTACTAGAGAGTCACTCAATGGCTTTATTTCTGCAATGGTCAGGATAGGCTGGGTTACGATATAGTAACAACCAACCGCAGATTCTTAGTAGCTTCAAACCAAAGGTTTATGTCTGCATTATAGGTTGGCTGGAGGCTCCGTTCCATGTAGTCTTCAATCTGGGACCCACCTGGAATATTCATTTACTAGTCGCCTCAGCAGGGGAAGGGTCCGGGTGAATCCCACACTCTGATACGCAAAGCTGCCACCTGAAAGTGACGCATCATTGGTCACGGCAAGTCACATGGCTGCACCTCCTTTCAAAGAGGAGCAAGGAAGCACAGTCCTGCCAGGAGCCAGCAGGAGCAGGAGCGGGAGGTCAAGGGCACCAGTGACTCAGTTTTGTCTTCTGGAAACTGGAATGATAGTCACTGTTCCCTTAAGTTCCTGGGGTTATAGAGACATAGGATGAGTCCAATTAGGTAAAAACTGTCATGCAACTATAAGGCATTCTTATTTATGCAGGGAAGACATGAATGTTTTAAGATAAGCATTACTACTAAATGCGTGTGTCTTGCAAAGAGAAGGTAGTGAAGATCCTGCTTTCTCTCTGTGTCCTCCCCTTTCCGTGGAGGTTGAAACGGAGGGCGAACCTCTCCTCAGTGTTTCCTGACCCTTTCTCTTCTCATATCCCCAGACCCCGACCCCACCATGAAGGGCCTCTCAGATATGTGTGGGGTTCCCCAAGCTTTGTCTTCTGCCCCCGAACAGTGGCCCCTTGGCCAGCCCCAGGGGTGCATGTACCTGCAGAATAGTTTGACCTTGGGAGTGAACCCAGGGAAGGGAGCACACAGGGCCTAGAAGGGGCTTGGGCCCTTGGGGCAGGGGCACTCAAACCTGG
>PVKM010042906.1:0-12680 GCA_004027735.1 Carollia perspicillata
TCATCCCATTTACAGGCAAGAAAACTGAGTCTCAGAGAAGTAAAGTGAGGAGCCTAGGACAACACAGCTGCTAAAAGCAGAGCTAGACATAAAACCTGTTGCCTCACACAATGCAGTATTAGTTGTATAACATGATCAAAGACAACGACCGGTCCAGAGATTAGGATTTGAAACCCTTACCTCGCGGTTCTCCCTGACTGACAAAATGAAAGCTTGCCTCCAAAAGCCCAGCTCTAAGTTCTGAGCGATCCAACACTGGCTGCCTCCCAACAATTCAGTGTGTTTTCTTATTTTGCCAACTCCAGGGACACTAGTCATGTGTCAGCTCTTTATTGCTTTAGGAATCAGTATATATGTTATATTCACAAACACAAATATAAATAGCTTGATTTAGAACGTTTTAATCGAACATGGCAAAAGAGATTTCAAGTTTGCAGTGCTTCATTGTCAAGACCTAATGCCTCTCCTACCTCAGATGTGTACTTTTAAGATTTTATCTAGAAAACCCATGGCCTATGTCATAGATTCTTAACAGACTGTGTTGCCTTTTTTAATTTAAAGTAAAAAGCTTTAAATGTATGCTTATGGTGACAATTAAGGAAATGCTAGATTAGACAGGGCATCAGTTTTCCACGAATAGCACTCATTTAAGTTCATTTCCACCCCAGATCTCTGCCTGAGTGTTGTATCGTTCAATCGCAAATCTCTCTATAAAAGTGTCTGGCTGTCTCTTAAACCCATTTACGTTCTATGCTTCAATGCCTTTCCTTGGCAACTTTTTCCATATGCTTAACTTCTTCCAGGGAAGCAGTTCTGTCTCAATTCACAGAACAGCACACCAATCAATGCAGGCAGGCAGGTAAAGAAAGGAAGGAGGAGAGACAGGCACACAGAGAAAGTAGGATATGAATGTAGCTGGTCCAATAAAAGTAATGTTTTAGGAGGGAAAGACTTTTAGGCCTAAAGAAAACTAACCTAACACCTACCCCCAGGCAATTGGAGAGCCCTGAACTTGAATTTATAACCCAAACACTCTGTACCATATGCAACTTGAGACACACAACTGGTAGCACTACTGGGGATTTATGACTTATGACTTGTTCATATTTAATTTGTAACCAAACACTTCCCCTTCCTCTTAGCTACTTTAGAACTCTTGATTAACTCTTGTTTTCACAGGTCAGAGGTTAAATAAAGGAAGGGAAGCATTCTGGGGTGAGACTGCCCAGAGCACCACATCCAAGAGTGACCTGTGCAAGGAACATTAAAATAAGTGATAAGACTAGAGATTGTTCCAGACAGCTGATGTGCAAAGACTCTTCTGGGTACGAAGCAGGACCTTACAACTAAAGAGCTGGCAACAAAGGCAGACAGGAAACTGCTCTCAAGTTACCTTTTGTGACAGAGCAACAACACTCTCTCACCAAGAGGTTTCTCCAGAGATGTTTCTGGAAATGAAACCGCGTTTTGAGGGAAGGTGAAGTAGGAATTTTTGCAAGCCAAGCAACCTTTCTCCTTGCTTCATTCTACCACAGGCATCTGTCTGCCCACCAGACTCTCCGAAAGCCCCAGGACTATCTCATTTTGTGGCGGACCTGGGCCAGACCTAAGGAAGCAAATTTCTTCTTACAAAATTAATCACAGAGGCACAGCCAACCTGCGGAATGAGGAATCTGTAATCTGTCTGACTGCAGGACCCCCCCAGTCCCAAGTGTCTTTACTGCTGGGCTACTCCTAAGGCACCAAACTGATAAAAACGATAATCATAGAGACTACCATTTATTCTGGAACTGCTAAGTACCAGGAGCCTTACATGCATTTGCTTATTTACTCCTCCACAGTAATTCTATTAAGTGGGTGCCATTATATCCCCAAGTAATAAATGAAGAAATTGAAGCAGAAAAAGGGTAAGTAACATGCCCGAGAGTCACACAGCCACAGAGTAGATCAGGGCTGGATCCAGGTTTGTGCGATTACCATACCAGCAGGTACTTTTCTGAAAAATGATCTCTCTCAGGGAATGAGATCAGTTAATGTGAGCTAATAAGCTCACATTAGCCAGCACATACACTTCACTTTTGATTGGGTGTTTTCAAATTGCCAAAATGGGACAATCATTAAACTCATCTTATAGAAAGTGTGCATTCATTCATTCATTCATTCATTCATTCACACAGTCACTGCCTGACACAGGCCAGGTGTTGGGTACACAGTTGAATAAGATGTCACTTCCACTAAGGTAGGTTCCTGGTTTAGATTTGCATGTGAAAGCATTATGGCATTAGGAATGGACTGACAGGCAACAAGAACAAAACTTGGAAAATGCAGGGTGTGACAGCTGGGCCACTCTGAAAGGAGGTAAGGTGTACATTCTCTCTGGACCGTCACATAACGCAGCCACAGCATGAAGACAGGTGTTCTTCTCAACTGAGCCCTTCGGGAAGACACAGGAACCGAAGCCAAGCAAGTTGAGGAGCTGGAAATCCAGTATGAAGTTGGAACATAAGATGCCACTACTTACTCTCCATTGTTACCATGACTCAAAAAACCCTACCCTTCAGCCACTCCTTCGTTTTAAACAATCCTTGTGCTTATGCCTTATTGCATTATAATAAGCCAAGAGAAGCAGTTTGTAATATTACAAAAGCTAAAATGGGCATTATTAAACTCCCTCAAAATATGGTAGCTTAGAAGAAGGCAAAGTGTTTGGTTACAAATCAAATATGAACAAGTTGTAAGTCATAAATCCCCAGTATGTGTCTCCCTCAGAAGAAACTCTAAAAATAAAACTTCAGACATTCTTAAATTCACATACTATAAAAGAGAACAGGAAGTCGGCCATTCCATAAGTAACTACTAAGAACAGTATTAAAACAAAGGTCAGAAAATGTATGCATGAGTCGCTTTTACTATATTATCACCAGCATTAAATGTTGTGACTTATTGTTTTTGGTAGTATATTTGTTATTATGAATAACATTTGTTATTATGTATAATAACAAACATATATACACACATATAAACCATGTGCCAAGAGAATGGTTAAATAAATGATGTAATTAAAATATATATCCAAGCAATAAAAAATTACATTTTAGAGTACTTGTAAGGATATGGAAAAATGATCATGAGGTAACACAGACTGAAAGGCAGCAGCATTCGCAACTCTGCGCTGACTGCAACCATACACACTCACAGTAAGACCAGAAGATAAAAACTCATTGTGGTTATTTCTAAGCTATGGGACTGTGGACAATCTTTGTTTCCTTGTACATTTTTTTCCTATATTTTCTATGGCTTATGCACTGAGCACGCAACTGTCTTAAAATTTTGTTTTAAAGTTGTTTGTCTTCTAAGTAGTTATTCATGATCACAAATACTTACAAGCAATTCTAATTTACAATAATTCACAGTTAAGTTATGAACTATTAAAATAATAGATTATATATTCATTAAAATCAAACTATAGAAAAAATTTAACATGGAAAATTTGTATAATATATTTAGATACGAAAACAGGCTCTATATACAAATAATTTTTCATTATGTTTGTATTTTCTTATATTCTCACAACTTTTTACAATAAACATACATTACTTTTACTAACTTTTCAATTAAAATACCTCACCACTTCCTTTTTCAAGGAAAAAACAAACAGCCCGTGTGTGATTCCTCCCTGCCCAACAAATTCCAAGTCGCCCTGCTTGTGGTAGGGAGGCAGATGAGCAGGGAGAGAGGCGAAGACCCACTGTAAGTGTGCGTCATGACTGTGATGAACCAGTTCCCAAACAGGTCCTCTGGATGAAACAGAAGTTTGCGCTCTTTAACAAACTAGTCGCGCCGGAGCCTCCTGCTCTTTCCACTGCATCATGCTTCCATGGATCTCAGTTTCAGGGCAGCGGTGGTTGGCTAATAAGGTTTTCAGTGACCTTCTTTAATGTGAGAGCAGTCAGCCCCAATAAACCCTGGCGGGCCTCAGAAAGCAGGACACAGTCACTTATCCAAGGGCACTTATCCAAGTTGGGAGGGAAAAGAAAAAGGGTCAGAATCTGTTTTTCCCCATTAGATTTTGAGGCCAAACCTACAAGGCTGGATCCTTCATATAAATATTTAGTCAAGCACCTGTATATGCCAGCCCTCTGCTAAACAGCCAGGACAAATAAATAAATAAGACCCCGTGCTGCCTGTCCTCAAGAACAGAAGTCTCTTGGGGAAACACACATGTAAACGGGTAATCACAATACACAGTGATGACGCTATGATACAGATAGGCACAAGAGGTGTGCGAACACTGGGAAAACCGTGGGAACACTGGGGTATTGGCTACATGAGGAAGAAAAGTTAGATGAACGAAAAGTGCATTTCCATCCGGGGGGAACAAACTATTACAGGGGCATAGCGAACTACAAACGGCTTGGAGTAGCTGGATCACATCTAAGGGTGGGGCAGGATATTTCTCTGTTTGCTTCTTTTTGGTGGAGTAGGGGTGAGGATGGGGTAGAGAGGGGAATCTTGGCAGAAGATGTGAATTAGACAAACCCAAAAGGGCCAGTTTCTAAGGAGTTTTATGTGCAAGGTTAGAGTTTAGCTCTTTTCCTGAAAGCAAAAAGGTTTTAAGCAAGGAAGGATTTGACCGGATTTGTCTTTTTAGAAGACTATTTTAACAACAGAGTAGAAGATGACTGAAAGAGGAAGTCTGAAAGCAGATATACTCAAAGGTTTTAAGACCCACGTAGCTGGCATAAGTCCTCAAGGAAGAAGGTGGTTCCAAAAGTGACAGTTCTGCCAGGGCTCTTTTAATTATTGAATACAATTAAAAAAAGGGTTTGAATCTAGGAGAAGGCAAAAGTTGGCCTGAAGAGTGGGGCTCCCCCAGAAGGAGCAGCCACAGCTATGTCATATCGCAGGAGAGGAGACAGAGTTGAAGAGCCCCCACTTACTAGAGGGCAGCCCCTGAGCTGTTATTTCATCTCCCCAAGTCAGCTCTCCTCTGCAAAAGGGCAATACTTCCTATTTACCTAACAAGGCCATGGTAAGGAACAAAGTAGGCAATGCAAATAACACGACGTGCTCAACATGGTTCACAAAATATTCTAGGCGCTCGGAAATAGGTGGCTTCTGTTATGATTGCTAGGTAGGAGATGCCAACTTGCTGTCTCAGTGGAAAGAGAGGTTCAAAGCTATATTTTGGATTATTTTAAATGTCTTTAAAATGCTGAATGCCAGAAGCATATGTATATTCTTTACAATTACTTTTAAGATTGTATCTGTCATAAAAGAGTGGGCTAGAGTAAATAAAGATTTTATTAATATTTATCCACTTGACACAAGATAAAGATTTCATTTCAAAGAATAAACGCGAAGGAAAAATGACGGGGATCATAAACATGTCACCAGTATTGTTTCAATTATTCAGTGAATGATTCTTTTCAAGCTCACACTGCAAATAATTCCTTGTGCTTTCCTGGCTGAAGGAATATCACATATTGCTCTTAACTAATTATATAAGACTTAACCCTAGAAGGTTTAGTGTGCTGTAGTGATATAAAAGATAGCAACAGTAATGAGATCTAAGAGCTATGAGTTTGAACTCAACTTTTATGGGTCTAAAACAGAGCAGCTTTAGTTAATTTAAAGACCAGTTCTGCACACTGCACCATTCACGGGATGGGAATGAAAATACCTAGTACCTCAGCTATGGCAGACATTGGGCCAAGCAGTTCAAGAGCATTATCTCTGCTCCTCACCTCACCTACCATATTTTTCGGGCCATAAGACACACCTAGATTTTAGAGGAGGAAAATACGGGAAAAATTTTTGAAGCAAAAAATGTGATAAAATATTTAATAACATAAATAACATACTATTTCACCAATGTAAATGTAAACAGAACTCAACAGCAGCATTAACAATCATTATTCCTCCCAAACTGGGGGCCCCTTCCCACAGGGGTGGGGGTGCGTCTTATAGTCTGAAAATGAGCACATGAGGTGGTTGGTTATCTTCAGCTATAAATAACAGGTGAAGAAACGGGGGCTCAAAGACGTGCAGAGACCTGCTCAAGATCACTGAGCTAGTGAAGTGGCAGTCAGGATTTGAAGAAAAGTTCCCTGGTGTTAAAGCTCATGATCCTTTTTTTTTTTTTTTTTAAACAAATCAACTCTGAGTTGTAGTTTACATACCACAAAACCCACCCATTCTATGGGTGGAGTTACGAGGAGTTTTGATAATTATATGCAGCTGTGTAACCACCACAATCAATATACACAACATTTCAGGACCCCCAAAACACTCCCTCGTGCCCCATCCAATCTCAATCACCCCTCACTGGGTGTCTATTAATGTATATCATAGCTCTTACAACACTATACTGAGATCATCTGTTTACCACCTGTTCTTCCCACCATCTACCTTTTTTAAATTCATTTCTTTTTAACATCGATTAAAATTCACTCTTTTGGGCGTACAGTTCTATGAGTCTTGACAAACGTGTACAACAGTGTAAAAGCCACAGAACATTTCTGTCACACACCACTCAATTGCTTATGCTTCCCCTTTGTAGTCCACCCTTCCCCCACTCCCAGGACCCGATCTGTTTCCTATTCTTCTAATTTTGCCTTTTATAAAATGTCATATCAATAAAATAATACAGTATGAAGCCTTTTGAGTCTGGCTTCTATCATGATCTTTTGACCAGTGGAGGACAAGTTATAATAGAAACACATTCCCATGGGCATTCACACTTATCATAACTCCATGGTGCAAGCTGTCACCTACCCCAAGCAAAGGAATGTTAATAGGAATACTTTTAGCACACCTAGTGCATTAAAATGGCATACCATTCACAAACTTCATTAGCTATGTTATTTACTACTAACAAATTACTTGAGACACAACTCACATGTGAATGAAATAAAACAGTCTGTCTACATTGGGACTGTGGTGTATTCTACCCCTGTGTGATACCATGTTTTCTTTTCTCCCAGCTAAAAATCATACCCAGCCAAGAGGTCTGATCGCGACACTATGAGTGGTGGCAAGGGTTTGTTCCATGACCAGAGAAAAAGCAGAACCCAAGTTCTCTGCCACCTGGCCTAACCAGGTGAGGCAAAGAAAGTGTAAGACCAGCTGGTTGCTCTAAACTGTTCGACGCTCTCATTCTGTAGCAGAAAGAAGTCCAGAGAGTGGGAAGGACTTATCTAGAGCCACATATTTGCAGAGTCGAAAGGACATTCCAACAAATTTAGGATTAGATATCTCTATCTCTACTGAATGGCTTAGCAAGCCCCCAGCGTTACTCTCTCTGTTCTCTTTCTGCTGTACCTCCTACCAAGTTGTGTGGAGAAGAGCATGGTTTCTCTTGTCTGAGAGAATGTACAGTACAGTAGTTACTATCTTCAATATCTAGAATTGTCCCGAAACATCAAAATTTCAATTGCATTCCACAGGAAATTTCCATAATTCCTTACTAACCAGGACTTGAAATGATGTCAGTTTAGCCCCAACCTGATGATCTTACTGCCTACTTATATGTGGAT
Organism: Carollia perspicillata; assembly: GCA_004027735.1. NCBI lineage: Eukaryota > Metazoa > Chordata > Mammalia > Chiroptera > Phyllostomidae > Carollia > Carollia perspicillata. The sequence continues at coordinate 7,539 of PVKM010042906.1, forward strand.
ACCCACTCTGACACCCACTTCCCTTAGTCTTCTATGGCTCATTGGGTCATCAAACATTTATTAACTGGGAGGCCCTTTGCTGGGGCCTGAGGCTAATGAGTGAATTGGACATAGCCTCTAGTTTTAAAAAGCTCAATGCCCAAAGGGGGAAAGACACATAAATCAACAAGTGGAATTACTGAGAGAAGTGCTGTGTGAGAAGTATGTACAAACACCAAGTACCTCTCTCACATGAGTGTGCACACACACACATAGCAGACAACCAACCCCACCAGCTGTGACAGGATTTCTTTAAGCCCTAACAAGGGTGGTTAATAATTCTAAAATTGCACAGAAACAGTTTTCTAGAAGGACCGTTGAATAAAGGGTACTGGAACATTGAATCTGATAGTGATTCCCAAAAAGGGCTACTTGGTTTTTATGAACAATTGTATTCTTCTTTTTTCTGAGAATACAAAAACTGGCACCTTTGTCTGGGCCCAGAATGTAAAATCAGAAAATAAAATGGCAAGTCTTACAACTGTGAACTTCAATCAGCTCATTACAAACCAAAGAGACATATTTGAATGCATGTTGCTACATTCACTTACCTATTCTGCCAAGCCATACAATTACATGATTTCAGATTTTGTATATAAAAATACAGCCATGTTTCTTGCAAAAGCTGGTATTTGGAGAAAAGTGATTAGAACAGCATGCTATGATACATTAATACAGTGGTTTCATTTAATGGACAATGGCAGTTGCTGAAATACTCCCTGTACTTTAAATTATTGCACTTAGAATTCATGACTACGTGTCTCAACTTTTTTTTCATTATTGCTGTACAATACACTCCACTGCCACTGTGAATACAAACAAAACACATTATCAAAAGAGGTTTATTAGCATTTGTAATCTCAACGCAAGTCATTTTTAAAGGCGAGGGGTTGGTACAGGGCGTTTGTTCGAATAATGTGAACACTGAGGATAAAGCATCATAATTGAGGAAAAAGTGAGAAAGGGAGAAAAAAAAGCTAAAGCAGAAGAAAAACACTAGGCCAAAATTCAGCATCCTCTGCGAGAGACAGGGCACGAAAGAGATGAAGTTTATTCTAACCAGAAGCAGCTGCTGCTGTTCGAATTAGGAAGCATTCCTAATGAATCAGCAGTTCTTATAATAAATATTCTCCCCTTTGAAATGTGAGGATTCTGCTATGAGGATTTCTTTTGATATATTTTTTACATGAACTCATTAGACAGAGAAGAGGCAGGGACCGAGCATGTTCTTTCTAAACTATGGTGGCTATCTTATCCACATCGTATCCAATCAAGGTGACTTAGGTGGGGCACAGGAAAACAAGAAATAAAGAAACGCCAAGCTAAAAAGGTTTCTTCTCACCAGGACCCTCTGGTGAGGCACACTCCAAACAAACTTTGTAAGATCTTGTTACATAACAACAGATACATCTCACCAGAAACCTGCCACTACACTAACTTAACTAGTGCCAGTTAAGTTTAAAATGGAAAGGAGCTCTAAACAATGAAAGAAGCATGTCTTCTGCATTAAGAGGAACCCCCACATTCCAATGAGGTGAATAACTGCTTACAGAGTATATCCTGTTCCTCAGATATCCTTTGGGCCATTTTAAAAAGAGAAAAGGGGGAAAATGTATGCATATTGCGCACATGCACATTTATTTCACATCCATGAAGGTTCCATATTCCTTATTTCTTGCATTTAAAACAACCATTTTAAACAGAGGGTTCTCTAAGCAAAAAATCACTATGTCCCTATCCATACAGACAGAAGATTCAAAAGCACGTCTTTCCATCTGTAGAGGTGAGCACAACCAAATGAACACAAGCTTTCTTTCTTTCTGCCCACTAGCTTTCTTTCTCCAACTTTCAATCTATCAGTTTTTCCCTTCTTCTCCTCCTCTTCTATAGTGGGTTTCCAGGATTTTTGGATCCTCAGTGCAAAAATCAGGAACCTCAGAAAGAGTTACGGAGTGACGCAAGGTATAATAGAAAGACTTAGAGCTGCCTCTTCTTTCTTCCTTTAACACCAATGAGACCTGAGCCTTAAACTTGGAAATGAAAATGAAAGGACATTCTACATGTAAACGCAACCTTTAGGCTGCCTAAAAGCAACCCTTTTCACAAATTCAGACATGGCCTATCTCATTTAGGTCACTTTTGCTCTCAACAATAGGTTAAGGGAACACAAAGGATGGGTGCACCTGTGGACGACAGAAGTCAAGGACCAAGAAGATTTAACAGTAGCATTACCACATCATACAGAAGAGGAAGAGTTGAGTAATGCCTTAAAGGAAATAAGACTTGGATCATGAATGACTGAGAGGATTATCCTGCTTCTTGTACAAAACTGAAACCCTAATTGGAGGGGTGGGGGTGAAAAAGAGACAGACCAGAAAACATGAAAAGAGATCCTTTTGCTTAAAGATCAGTGTGTTTTGTAACTAGGAAAGTGAGGCTCAAACGGATCAGGGAATGTGTGAGATCATGAGATAAATGTCAGCACTGTGTTTGAGCCCAGGTCTCTCTGGCTCCAAAGCCCCTACACCATATTGCTTTCCTCATGATTTCCAAATGCTGAACAGGTAGGATTCTGCTCACTGGACAATATTATCTCTTTGGGACATCTCTCTTGGCCAAAAAGCTGTAACTTAGTGCCCTTCTCTCCACTGAAGAAAACAAGGCAGATAAGAGTTAAGTGACTTGACCAACATTATATAATCCTATTTTAAAAGTGGGACTCAATGTCCTGCAGGACAGATGATTAAAATTACTCTTTTTTGTTTTCCAAAATGAGTACCCACTGAATAGTTGGCACCACGGAACTCCCTGAGACTCACTCCCCTGCAGACTTGCAGTCCTACAGAAATGCCTGCCCTGGTCCAGTGCCCATTTGACCCAGGCTCCATCAGCCAAAGGAAAGCTCTGCAGCCTGTGCGCTGCTTGGCCCTGCCTGCTACGTTGGACAACTACACTGGCTTTGAACACATATCATTAGACGAGGATGGATAAAATACATGAAGGACTGGCACGGGAAAGGAAGTTTAGACACCTGAAACTTAGACAATGATTTGCACACAAATATATCCACCTCAAGGCTTCTTATGATAGAAAAAAACTGTAAAGAGCCTAAAAACTAGCAGTGCATTTTTTCAGAGACTGGAATAAAAGACATTTGATTACAAACCTAAGCTTCATTCATTAGAGGTAGGCAAGTTACTTAACTTTTGGCATCCTTTCCTTTAAAATTGAGGTAAATATTTCAAAGAGTTGTTGTAAGGATTCAACAGTATAATTCATGTAACATGCTTAGCAGTTTCTAGGTGAAAGTACCTGATGAATGGTAGTTATTGTTACTGCTATCAGCCATTCTAACAGTAAAGAATCATTAGGTAAAGTCTGGGACACCTTCACAATTTAGCATTATGTGACCATTAAAATGTCCTTCAGAGAGACTATGTTATAAAAAACATGAAAGAAGAATATTGATTAAGTAAAAAAGGGTATCTGATTGCAAATATGTAAATTTTGTAAGAGTACATATGTATATTACATATAATATTAGAAATGGACTAAAAGGAAATACACTAAAATTTCTGTTTGGGGATAGTGGAAATAAAGAAATTTTCTTCTTCAATATTGAAAAAATTATTCATTCAAAAGTCACTTTTATTTTTTTCCCTGTGGATATCCAATTGTTCCTGTTCGATCAACATTTTTAAAAAATTGATCATTTTCCCCACCCACCCGCTTCTGAATGACCCTGGCACCTCTGTCAGAAGCTCAACTGACCCTCTATTCTGTTGCACTGATCTACGTGTCTATCCTTGTTCCTGTGCCACAGTGTCTTCATTATTATACCTTTATAACAAGACTTGAAATCAGGTAATGTCGACCCTCCTACTTTATTCTTCTTTTTCAAACTCATTTTGCTTAAGTCTTTTGACAAATGACTCTCCATACAAGTTTTAGAATCAGCTTATCAAATTCTAGAAAGAAACCTAGTTGTGTTGCATTGACTCTACAGATAGATTTGGGGAAATTGACATCTGTACCAGTAATGGTCCTTCAATAGAGGACACACACACAAACACACACATGAATTTATGTTAAGAAATTGGTTCAAGCAAGTCCGAAATCTACAGGGCAGGCAGCAGGCTGGAAATTCAGGTAAGAGATGATACTGTACTCAGCAGGCTATAAACTCAGACAGGATTCTACAGTCTTGACAAAGAATTCCTTCTCTGGGAGGGCTTAGTGTTTGCTTTTGAAACCTTTGACTGATTGAAAAGGCCCACCCACCTCATGGAGAGTTATCAAGGCCAACTGATTATAAATGTTAATCACAGCACCATTTAAACTAGCGTTTGACCAAACAAATGGCATAATACCCTAGCTAAACTGACACATAAAATTAATCATCACAATACCCTGACAACACTGAATGCTTAAAATCTCTTCATTTATTTAGAGCTTCTTTTAACATATTTCAGAAAATTTTATACTTTTTAGTGTACAGGTAATACAATTTTTTGTTATACACTTTGAAGTTACTACAAAAGCACTGTATTATTAATTTTAATTTATAATTTTAATGCCACTTTCCTTACCAAACATTCATATACAAAATTGATAGAAACGGACCAAAGACCTAAACAGATTAATTTACAAGATGTCTAGAATAAAATATAGGCAAAAAGTAAATCTCTGTGCTCATGACACAAAAACACATGAACCATAAAAAGAATAAATTGATAAACTAGACTTTGAAATAAAAACCTTATTATATGTGAAGGATGCTGTAAAGAAAAGAAAAATACAAGCCAGAGTCTGAGAGAAAATGGGTGATAGATTTGAACAGACACTTCGCCAAAGAATAGGTACCATATTTTTCTAGTTAATAAGTACATAAAAAGACTTTCAACATTATCAGCAGGGAAATGCAAATTAAAGTCATGAGAAGATGCCACCATAAATCAACAGAATGACTAGAATGAAAAAAGACTGACAATAACAACAGTTGGTAAGGAAGAGGTGCAATTGGAACTCTCATACATTGTTGAAAACAATTCTGCAGTTTCCTAAAAAGGTATCATACCATAAGACCTAGACATCATATGTCCA
>PVKM010042907.1:0-12675 GCA_004027735.1 Carollia perspicillata
TCACTTCGTGTCTCCTTAGCCCCACTCTGTCTCCTTACCTTTGGCAGTGCCACCTCCACCTCACAGCCACCAAGTCGTGGAACCTAGACTGGCCCCTGGCTCCTCTGTAAGCCCCCTCACCATTCTTCTCCAAGCACCTTGGATATGTGCTTTGTAGTGTCACCCAGGTCTCTTCTCTCCCATCGCCAACACTGTGGTTCAACCCTGGTCGCTCCAGCCTGGGCCTGTGTAAAAGCGTTCTCGTGTTCTCAGCGCCCCGAGCCTATTCCGCATCCCCACACAAAGCTGACGTCTGTACGATTCTCCTTTAATTATGTTAATCTGCTGTTCACAAGGCTCCAACAGCTCCCTACCGCTCATTGGCTAAAGCCCAGACTTCTCCGTGTGGATTCAGACCTCTGTGAAATCTGGCCTCCTTCCTCCCAAACAAATTCTCTTCGTCTCTGCCTCCCTTCCACACATCCTCCTCCCAAACCAGGAGAACAGGCAGCAGGCACCAGCCCGGGCCTTTCCCAGGCCGCTCTCACGGCCTCCCCTCTTCCCCAGATGCCAGCTCACGTCTAGTCCACCTGCTGGAACGTCCCCCACCCTGCAAGGTTAAACACGGCCCGCGTTCCCGTAGAGGCTGGCTCGTCTCCCCCTCAGTATGGCCGCTGCCCCCTTGGGCCTGTAATGGCCCTCACTGCTGAGATCTCTTTTGGTCTTGATTTGCTGCATCACCAGCTGCTACTGTGAGCATTATCTCCTCGATTATTAAATCATCAGCCCTTAGAGTCGAGCACCCGGGTCTTGCATTTCCCTTTGATCACTCCCAGTGCTTGGCCCCATGCAGCGTGCGCGCGGGCCTCAGGCCTCCGCACATTCTTCTGGAGTGATTGAAGTGCACTGCTCTGGCCAGGGACAAAGTGACTTTCTGGGTTCAGCCACAAGGCGGCCCCCAGGTTGAGGTGCTGAATGAGCTTTCCCTGGACGCGCTGGCCAGTCTGCCCATAACTGAGGGTCACACGCAGAGCCACAGGTCCCACAGAGCACACGGCTCCCCCGCCTCACTCCCCATCTGAGGGTGCGCTCGGGGGCTGGCAGTAACAGCTCTCCTCCCTCTTAGTTTAGGATTTCACTCGTGTTGCCAAGAACCTAGCCCTGGCTTTGCCTCAATCTGATTCCACCTCCCTCCTGGAAGATGTTCTTCTTTCTGCTTTACTTTGGCTGCTGGTTTTGCTGCTCAGCTGCCTTCAGGTTTGTGTGCTTAAGGTGTGCCCACAGGATGGTTCGCCAGGACTCTCGCCCCACATGTGAGTTCTTCCTTAGACGAGTCATTGAAGAGACGTCGGCATTCTGTTGCCCACCGCTGTGATGGCTGTGGGGCCCAACCCGGAGAGAAACTCCAACTGTGAGAGCCAAAATGTGGGAGATTTCAGGAGAAAAACCCCCTAGCGCAAACGGAGATGCTTCTCTGAAAACACCGCAGACTTCTGGCTGAAGGAGCCATATACCAGAACCATTTCCAGTCCAAGAACAGTTTCTTCTCTGAGAGCGGAAAACCAGCCAATCTGGATCCAGGTGTCTGCTTACTACAAACACAGTGGAATTCTCCAAGTCCTAGCAGGCTTCTGACCAGCTCGGGAGAAAATTGCTGTGTAAATAGTTGTGGCACAGTGGGATAAGGAGGGTGTTATATGTCAAATTATTGTACCAGAGCCAAATTCAAAGCAAGAGAGAAAGTTTTACAAATGTGGCTTGAGGTAAACAAGCCCTGGCCACGCCTTGGAAGTCTTTGTGCTGCATTGACTTTGACCCTGAAGGTTGTTTGTTCTAACAAGATTCGGCCTGTGATCCTCAAAGATTTTTCCATCTTGTCAAAGGGGGGGGGTTTAAGGAAACCCCCCGCTGTGGCGTGTTCTCGTCTGCGAGGGGCCCAGCATGGTCAGTTGGACTTCTTCCGGATGTAATCTGGGCGTCCTCATGCAGGGGCTCACAAAAGATGCTCAGGCAGCACACTGACCTGGGGAAAACGTGGGGGAAACTGCTGTCGACCAGCCGCAGAGTCCAGCTGTTGATCTGCAGGGCATGTTTGCCTCCTGCTTTCCCTGGTCTGAAGGAGCAGTAAATAAGCCCAGCCTTAGACAGGACCTTAGAACTCACCTAGTTCAACTTTCCACAAGGTGAAGAGATGCCCAGTTCTGTGAAGTGTGATCGCCTGGCCCTGCATGACCCTTCCCAGCAGTAGGTGTCGGCTTTGAGCTGCCTAGTCTGCCGCCGCCTCTAATGACTAGAATGGACTTCCTTTTAAAACATGAACAGGCAATTCACAAGCGAAGCAATACAAATGGAAGCTGTTTGACAAAAATGTGTAGTAATTAAAGAAAGGCAAATTAAAACAATGAGATGCCATTTTTTTCCCGCGGACACATTGGCCAAGATTTCCTCTCTGTTTTTCATGTACTAGTTTTTGTTGTGTTTTTCATTACCATTTAGTCCCCCTATAACCCCTCCTCCCACAACCACCACACTGCTGTCCACCTCCATGAGTCCTTTTTCCTTTTCGCTCGGTCCTTCCACCCACTAGGCCCACCCCCCTTGGCCGTCATCCTGCTATGAGTCTGTCTCTGTTTTGCTTGTTAGTTCAGTTCGTTCCTTAGATTCCACATATGAGTAAATTATTGATATTTGTCTTTCTCTGCCTGGCTTATTTCACTTAGCATAACGTTCTCCAGGTCTGTCCATGCTGTCACAAAGGGTGAAATGTTGTCTTTTTTACAGCTGAGTCGTATTCCACTGTGTAAACGTCCCATCACTGTTCTATCCACTCAGGCCAAGATTTTCTCAAAGGTTGGTACTCAGCGTAGGTGAAGATTTGAGAAATGGGCCCATTTGTTTTTAGAGGACTGTTTGGCAATATGTATTATAAGCCTCAAAAGATGTATATCCTTTGATTTGGCGATGCCATTTCTAGTGCTTTCTCTTGAGGAAATAATGATGTTCAAATGTAAGGATATTCCTAGTGGTGATGTTTACAACGCAACCCGAGAAGGATCCGAGTCTCTGACAGTGGGGGGTTAGTAAGTCAGTGGTACCACATCCTTAGCACATCCCAGGCATTTTATGAATCAACTCAATCCTTGCAGTACTACCATGAGGTGGGACTGGGTTTTTCTGGACAGTCTTACAGATAGAGTAGCTGCGCCATGTGGAGGGTGGGTGATGTAGGTGCCAGTGGTGGAGACGGGACGTGCTCGCAGGCGGTCTGTCTGCAGCCCACATTCCTAACCCGTGTGTGTGCTCTGCTGCCCCTCATAACACACGTGTGGAGCGGAAAACACGTATTAAGTGGTATGTAGAGTACGATTCCATTTTTGTCTAAAATAGCGAAGACTCCCAGAATATACATGACATTACTTTTATAATTAGAAAAAAAAATGGTTAAAAAATCTATCTTTTATATTCAGCCAAACTTTGATTTTCTTTAGGCTTTACCCATTTTTAAACTCGTTCATATCCCCAAGTTTCACTGAGCCCTTCCGACAGGCAGGCCTGGCGGCGGCTGCTCTGGGTCAGCAGGGCAGAAGTCCCACCACCCCAGCTGGGTCCGAACTTCCGCCCCCCGGGGGATGATGGACAAGTAAACAGACCCTGAGGGCTGCCCTTTATTGATGTAAACTGTGTGCTGGGCTTTCTTCTAACCCACGTTGATGTTTCCTGTATTTATACTCTTAGTCCTTCACAGAACTCCTCTATGACCCTGGGCAGCATGCGGCATTAATCCCCAAGGTCACCGGTTAGTGGGCAGTGGCGCTAGAATTCGTTTCTGGCAGGAATTCCCCAGCCTGAACGTCGAGCTTCTCCAGCCTGTCCTACTACGAACTCATTACGGTCCAGCCACACTGGCCTTCTTTCCTGCCTCAGGACCTTCGCCCTTGACATTCTCTCTGCCCGGAGCACGCATGCTCCCACTAGACCTAAGCCTGCAGCCTCCGCATCATACAGTTCACAGAGGCCACCCCTGAGCTCCTCATGCAGCCTGGCTCCCCTCCCACCTCCACAGTCACTCTCCATCACATTCTGGCCCACCACCTTGTTTTATTTTCCGTGTGGCTGTTGCCACTCTCTGACATTCTCTGACATTGCCACTCTCTGACATTATCTGACAGTGTTTCACCCGCTGGACTCTGAGCTCCGTGGAACACACAGTCCTTGTCCTCTTGTTCACTGTGGTATCCCCAGTGCCTAGGGTGGTCCCGGAGCAGAGTAGGTGCTACTGGGAATGGGAGGTGGGGGAATCAATGAAGGATGGTGAACACGGCCCAGAGCAGTGGCCTCCATGGTGACACATGCATGTGGGAGGCCATGGAAGGCGAGTCGATCCACTGTGAGGCAAGAAGAAAACACGACAGACAGATGATACATAGGGAAATAAACACACGGGTAGCATCCTTCCGTTCTGTTTTCGTGAATGACAAGAGTATGAATGTAAGTTACCAAGAAACAAGTGTACACACATGTGGGTATATGCAAACGTTCACGGCTAGGGCACCTGACCAGAAATAACCCCATGGAGCTCACAGTCCTCACAGGAGAGGCAGTGAGGAAGCAGGCCACTCGGAGGTGCTATTACAGGGACCACCAGCCAGGCGAGGCAGAAGGCACGTGTACAGGGAGGGGGTCACCCAACCTGCCTTGGGGGAGCTGAATAATTGTGAAGACTAACATTTTAAACTGTTTTGTTAATATTAGTAATTATTGTCTTTAAAGCTATCCAAAATACACAAGATTTTATAGGTAGATCATTAAAGCCAGGCAAATGGCCCTGGCCTGCACGGTCATTGTCCTAATAAACGGTGAAAGACAAAGCACCTAAGACTTCATAGCTGACCAGTTAAGGAGGCTAATTTTCAAAGACTTCAGATATGGCTGTTAATGCCGTGGCGAAGTATCCAAGTGTCCTTGCATTCTGAACTGCATTTTAATCTGAAAAATGGAAAATAAACGAGTGTTTAAACTCTGGCCTTCTGGCTGGAAGGTCAGGAGGATGTGGCAGTGAAAGAACTGAGGCTTCGGAATCTGATGAACTTGGGCTTGCATCGCACTCCTCCCTCTTCTTCTGCATGTAACGTTGAGCAAGTCCCTTTTCTTGGATCTTGCATCTACAAAATGAGCCTGTGGAGCCTGCCTCAGAGGTACCGTGCCGCAAAGGTGAAAGAGACGTCACCCTGAAGGGCTCAGCACAGCGCTCGCTCCATGATGGGTCTTTCTGCATCTTGGCTCCTTCCCAGCTCCTCCCTTTAAAGAGAAAACTCCATGCCATTTAGACAAAACCTAAACATACATCCTTCTGAACACCGTGTACAACATACTTTCTCTTTTTGTACTTGATTGAGCTGAGTCGTGCTTGAATATACTCTTCTTTAAATAATTTCCATTGATTTCATGTAAGCCACAGCCGACCTTGCTGGGCCTCAATTGACCCTTGATACTATGTCGGTGATACCATTAGACAAACTCTCTTTCCCTCCCGGGGCTCAAGTTTGAATGATGCTGCAGCTGGATTTCTGCACTAAAATAACTCTTGTCCTCTGAGCGTGGAGGGCTGCAGTTGGGTTGTAGCGGAGCAAAGAGAGAATCGGGACCTCGGCCTGGGAACCACCAGTGTCCGGGGAGTGAGAGCTCTCTTAGAGTGTGGGCCGGGGGGAGGGCTGGGTGGCTTGTTGGGAGGAGAGGAATTGGATCGAAAAGGGGAGGACCGAATTGGGCAGAACTCAGCAGATTCCTTGGCATGCACCGCAGGAGGATTCCCTGAAGGACTGCACAGAAAAGAAATGTGCTGTGTGCTTGGCAGGCCAGAAACCACAGAGAACCTGGCAGTGCTGTTTGAGGATTTGGGAGCAGAAAAGCAGACTCCCTAGGTGGTTATTTATAGAGTCAGCAGCAGTAATGATCAGTTAGAAAAAATAAATTATAACTCCGCTGAACCTGAAATAACTTTTCTTTTGCAACCCCAGGCATTCCACATGGGCTGCTTGCATGCCACTCCCTCCTGATAGTGTTCCTGGAGGCGGTGGGTCCACGCCAGGCTCACTCCTGCTGCACGCGCCCCCCCCCCCGCCCCCACCCGGCAAAGCTTTAGAGCGGTCAACAAGGCGGCAGAGAGGGAGGGAGTTTCGGGCTGGAGAAAGAGAATTCTGGCTGGGTGACTCCTTTCTCTCCCCCTGCACCCTCCAAATTGCAAAATTGTCCCTTCTTTCCTTCCTGAACATGCCTGTAACAGGTTGCAAAAGGTGAACCTCACTGAGAGTGTGGGACTGTGCCATGCTGAGGCTCCAGCATTCGCGTACCTTGTTCATGTCATATGTGCACACCAGCTAGATTTCCGCATGTGTGTTTTGGCTGCAGCAAGAGCTTCCTACTGTAGTGCCTTCTGAGGAGATGCTTGCTGACTGTGGGTTCATAGACCCCTAGTCTGTCATCCCCACTCAGCCAGCAAGCAAGACCACAATGATGTTCACATTGACAGCTTGGCAGTGGGGTCACCTTGAGCTGCCCGACCCACCACTTGGCATCTTGACACTTGGCCACCCATCCTGTTTCCCCTCTGCCTCCCATCTGCTCTGCTTTTCTATTCCTTCATTCATTTGTTCATTTGCTTGTCAATCAACAAGCATCCATAGAATATCTACAATGTGCCAGGCACAGGTGATGCAGAAACAAATCTAGAGGCTGTGAACCCGTGACACTTGAGCTGGTCTGGCCTGCAAATGCATTTTATTTGGTTCACAACGTGGTGTCTTAAATTTGAATTTGCCTCTCACGTATAACGATGGGGTGATTTCATGTGAGAATACTGATACCGGGCTTCTCCCCACCAAAAGTGAAGTTCTGGTGATACTGGCCCACATTCCCACATGGTATTATTTTCCCCTTTAGGTAAGACTGGTCCCTCTGACTCATCAGAGATCCTGAGATGCCCAACTGTCTGGGTCACACCAACAGAGCTGTTGTCTAGGTCCCATAAATGAGCAACTTCACACATTTATATGACCCACCTGGCCCCATATGCACTTGAATTTGTGACCCCTGATGAAGACTCCCATCTGGGGTCTTTTATGGTGCAGGAGACAGACAGAGCCATAGGTAAGTTTAGCCCATGAAAAGTGCTATGAGAACAGTGTACTTTGGGAGGCCAGGGGAGGAAAAGATTGATATTAACAAAGAGTCAGGGGCTTCGTGGAGAAGGCGAGTTTTAAGGCAGGTTCTGGAAATGCAGTGAGGACATGACAGGATGAGGCTGTGAAGTGCAGCCCAGACAAAGAGCTCGGGCTGTGCAGAAGCTCAGAGGGCTGAGCGAGCAGAGAGGTGCAGTGGGGAAGGGGCAAGGCGAACCTTCACAGAGGTAGAAGTGAGGCTGTTATCTCCTCAGTGCAGTACCGCACAGCCAGCCCTGCCCAGCCTGAAACCAGAGACCATGGGCCCTTCACATCCGTTTCTGGCTGGCGGATATGCCTTCTCCGGCTCTTGCCTCGGCAGCTGGATGGCCCTTGTGTGCAGCTGCTACCCATCTGCCAAGATTTGCCTCGAGTAACAGAGCCCTGCTGTTCCTCCCCAGCCCAGCCCAGAGCCCAGGTGTTGGGGCAGAAGGAGAGGGAGAGGATCAGAGGCCAATAGGTGGGCCTGGGCATGGGCCCAGCAGGTGGACAGGCTGAGTAAGGCTCCATGGTCCCCCTGCCTCTCTGGCACCTTTCTCTCCTCATCCCTTGAAAGCCAGCATCCCTCAACACGTGCGTTCTCCTGGTCCTCTCCCTCGGCACACTCACACATTCATCATTGTTTATAGGCTGGTGTAAACCCAGAGCTGAGGAGTGGCATGTGGGGGCCTGTAGCTTTCGAACAGCTCTCCTTGGAGAGTTCACGGGTGTCCCCAACCCTACCAGCTTTCATCCCTTCCACGCCCCACATCCTGGCTTTGCCCTGGTTATACTCACCCTTTGGCCCCTTCTGCCTTACCTCTTTCCTCACCTGCTGCTCCCTTTCTCGCCCTTTCTACATGTGGAAATTTTCCCACTCTTTAAGCCCCCTGATGCATAACACCTCCCTGAAATTTCCTGATTCTGGCAACCTCCCGTGGTCACATCACAACACTGCCAGAAATCAAAGCCCTTGCCTGTGGTCCAGATGCCCCAGTCAATACAGCATTTCAAAGTCAGGAGAGAACTCAGCCGCTGAAGATGACCTAATAAAGATGCCTTTATTCCGCACCCCGTGTTTCTTTTCTGCAGTGGACATAGCAGTTCATGATGGTGGTGATGAGTTCTGTGCCTTCGACCGGGTCTCATGCGGTTCAGGGCAGGGACTGCGGGCCGTGCCTGTCCTCCCAAGGACATGGCGTGCTGCAGGAAGACTGTGCCTGGCCGCATGTGCTTAGTCGCCTGAGTGAGGTGAACTCTTGGCCAAGGGCATGAGAAATTACTCTTTGCTTTTAGATTTGTCATTAAGGTTATCACTTAAGGAAGAGTGGAAACAGTTTGTCAGTGATGGGGCTAGAAGAGGTGACCTGAGGGTACCTGTGGCCAACAGCCTCTTTGCCTGGAACATTAAACTTTGGTTAATGGGAAACCGGTTAATGCAGCCCACTTGTTAATTCAGGGTTGGTAAAGGAGACCTGGGGGAGGGAGGGAGCGTAGACCTTCCCGGAGAACCTGGGCCTGCTGGCAAGGGGGAACTTGGCTTCCTCAAGTTCTCATCTCTTGGACTCTGGGTTATCCAGAGAAGTTTGGCCAGAGGTCCAGGGATCTCAGCTTGTTTCCTACCGCTTTCCCTGGTTCAGTTCCACCGACAGTTTCCCCATGTTCTCTGTGGCTTCCCACAGTGGTCTTTTCCTGGGCCTCCTCCTGGCCACATCGCCCATGGCCGTGGCTGCTGGCTGCCACACTGCTGGCAGCTCCCCTGGGGCTCTGAGTGGCCAGAGCCAGCACTGCAGGTTGTTACTGCCGGGCTGGGGGCCACACAGCAGCCCAGGGTCTAGGTGTGCTGGGCTGGGGGCTGTGCAGTTGCTCGGGGTCTGGGTGTGCTGGGGAGAACTGAGAGAGGCGGCAGAGAAGGGCCGAGTGGAGATGCACGTCCTGAGACATGTCACTGGTTTGGACCCCTCCCGAGGCTATGTGGTCTTATTATTAACCATTTAATAGCAGGTTACAGTCTTTTACTGTTGACCAAGAGTTTTCGTCTCTTCTCACTTCCTTGATCCTCACAAGGACACTGTGCCTTAGGTATTTTCACCATCTCCATTTTACAGAAGAGGAAACTGAGACTCAGGGAGATTTAAATGACTTGTCTAGGGCTTAAACCCAAATTTCTTCACTCTAAAACATCATATCATTCTACTTATCCATTGCCTCCAAAGTCCTCTATCCAGGTAGAGCTGACTTATCAGCATCCTCTCTATGTGAAACGGCACCTGAGCTGGGGAGGAATTCTGTGCCACCCCCAGTCCTGGAACTTCCTGTCTTCTTTCTTCTGTCACTGAGAACACCAGCCTAACGTACACTTTATCCTTCACCTCTGGGGAAGCTCAAGGAGTCCAGCTCCTACTGTTGAAAGGGAAAGAGACTGGAGGGAAAGTCTCAAAACCCAACTTTGGGAACCATGTTGGAAGAAGCTGCTCCTGGTGTCATAGGCTGTTTAATTCTTTGGTACGTTCATTTGTTCATTCAACAGATACGTGGGGAGAAGCCGTTAGGCCCCAGGCACTGTTCTAGGCACTGGGGCTACGGTGCTGAATGAGACACATGAAATCCCTGCTCTCTTGGAGCTCCCCTCCTAGTGTCAGGTGGTAATAGGCCAGTAAACAGTGAACAAAATGTTTCAGACCGTGCTGCGGCACTGTAAAGAAAATAAGGAAGGGTGATGGGATAGAGAGAATTGGCAGGAGTTGGGAGCTGCTCTGGTGAGGTGCCTAGGAGAGACTCGTAAAGAGGAAACATACCAGCTACAACTTAGGTAACAGAAGGAACCCGACATGAGAAAACCAGGGGCAGCAGGTTTTCAGGATGAGGGACCAGGAAGAGCAAGGGTCCAAGTGGAAACTCGGAATGAGATTTTTTTCAAAGGAAATACTACTCTTGGGGGTGGTTGGATTCTGTGTGCTGTGATCACTGGGGTTCAGCAGCCCTGTGCCTTGTGGGAGTGGTTATCCGGGGACCCTGCACGTATATGATGGGATTTCTGTGAGAAAACCAGTCCCGAGTTCCAGGCAGTGGACTCACCGTTGAACCTAGAGAACCAGGAGCTGCTTCCATCACAGGCTTACTAGGAACTGACCACGGCGTGGGGTGAGTGCTTTGGCATGGAGAACAGGAAGAGAAAGCCTGCATTCTCCGATTACAGAAACGCTTGAACCCTGTGACCCTGGTGATGGCAAAGGTCAGAAGGATTTCTGAGTCCATGTGTATGATTTTGAAGAGTTCTGCTGGGGTTTTTTGTTTGGATTCTGCTATCTTCTGTTATCTGGATTTCTTTCTTTCCTTTTCTTTAAATAAGTCACTTAACTTCACTAAACTTGGTAACATTATATTAAATGAGGGAGTTAGATTAGATAAAATTGAAGATACTTTTTCCTTTAAGGCCTTAGAATGAACGCATTTATCAACCGTTCTCTTTGTGTTGCAGCCTTCTCTGCGCCTCTGCTTTGGGTGAGGTTGGAGTGCTGAGTGAAAGTGAGTCATTCGTAAAGGCGGTGGTTCCTTAGTATAAGACAGGTCCGCTATTAACCTCCCTTGCTGTAGACCAGTGGTTCCCAAAGTGCAGTGCTTGGACCAGAGGCAGCAGCGGTGCCTGGGAACTTGGTAGAAGTACAAATTCTCAGCCTCTACCCCAGACCTACTGGATCAGAAACCCTGAGGTATGACCCCCAAATCTGTTTGAACGTGGCCCCCAGATGACTCTGCTGCACACTAAAGTTGGAGAACTGAAGCAGACCCTGGCCTGCGGGGTCTGTGTGTTGTGGCTGGGATGAACAGATTCACATGGACTGCAGAAGTCCTGTGGAGAAAAAGGGACGGCATGGCCGCTCTCTAAGTGAGAGAGAGGGCTCCGACCCCTGCCTGGACAGGCTTTTATTGCTTTTCTGGGTACATTACATAAGGGATGGTCCTCATTTACTATGCACAGGTTCACTGTAGGTGATTACCTTTTACAGATAACAAAGGAAACAATGTTGCTAATCTCTTCAAAGAGAAGGATGTTGCAGATCCAGGGGGAAAGTGGTTGAACTGGTTACATTCCATGCTTGGGAGGTTTAGCGCAGATTTTAGGAAGCTACTTGGAAGATATGCAGTAAACATTTGTGCCTCAATCAATTCAGGGTGAGGGAGTTTTAGCAAAAAAGCAAGCCTCAAAGCTGCCTAGGTACAATGCAGGCCTGATTCCCCACGGGAGAACCTGTCTGTGGGTGTGGGTCCCGTGTGCCGGACCTTGCTCCCCACTGGCCTTTCCGAGTGGGGGCTGAGCTACATTTCCCACGCCACGCGAAACGGTCCCCGATAGAGAACGACTGGTGCAGAGTATGCGCTTCAAGACTTGGGGCTGCCAGTGATGGATTCTTACATTTCAGTCACTCTTGTGGCCACAGGAAACGGTTGCCTTTGTAAGATGTTTATCCACCTTGACTTGGCGAACAGTCCTATGACCGTGAAGCGGAAGGCAAGCTCCTGGCTCCTGCTGGGACTGGGCCTAAGCTCTTCCGGTTGGCGTCAAGTCTTGTCCACTCTTCCAGGTGAGCACCTGCTTAGGGGAGGCGTTAGCAAGGGGACACTCTCCTCCTGGCGGGAGCCTGGACGTAGGGTGCGACAGATGTGCTTTACGGATGCTGCCGCAGGTGGAGCAGGTTGTCGATCACGGTTAGTGTTCGCGCATGTTCGAAGGGTTAAGCTGTCCCGGGTTTGTAAGTCTTTGATAGGTAGATCTGCTTGCACCTGTGTTTTGAGAAGCTGTGGTGACAACAGGTTGTGAGTCCCAAACAGAGAGTAATCTCATGATGGCTGTACACCGCATTTAGAGTTCGGACCCAGTTTGGTCTCCTTATCTAAATGTCCACTCATAAAACTAGAATGAGGTGGCCAGACGGTCCAGATCACCCAGGACTGTCCCGTGTTTCCCCTTCCTGTCCCTCTCAGTCTGGTGTCTCGGATTTGGCCCTGCGTTGCCTACTCCTGCTGGATCTTGTCCAGTCGAGGGACAAAACGTCCTGACATCTTCCTGAAGAATGGGAAGAAAGGAGATTCTGAAAGCACAGAGTGCAATACCGAGGAAACCGACCGCTGAAGGACTGCCCACCCCACAACCGCCAGCACGAGCCCAAGGACGGCTGGACCTGGAGACGCACGGGCCCAACCACGGAGGAGGTAAGTCTGTTTCTCTGGTAGGGCTCAGAGGAGGGTTAGTAGTTGGTAGGAATTGGGAGGTGGGGCTGGCTTGACCCCTCCTGGGCCAGAAGGCAAAGAATGGGAGGCAGATGGTAAAGCAGGAGGTGACAGGGATATGGCGAGGAATATGAGCACTCCAGCCCAAGCTGGCCTGGTCTCTCTGCTCTCACCTTCTGCCCCTCTTTCTGCGTTCTTCCTCTCTGACCCTGCCATTCCATCCCTGGGTCCTCACTTCCTCCTGCTTTGCTATCGGCCCCGCTACTCT
>PVKM010042908.1:0-12672 GCA_004027735.1 Carollia perspicillata
TTGTTTGAGGTACCCCCTCAATGCCCATGCAAATGAAAGACCAAAAACAATGTGTGAGACATTTCAAACAAAACTCACAAAACATGTTCACATACTTTCATGTGATACATAGAATAATTTATCCATATAGCTATATGAATGAATACACATTATTTATGCCCTACCTGGAAGTCAAAGGCTTTAAGAGTAATAGTGGTAGATAAGTTAGTTTATTGCTTTGAGGCAGGCAAGCTGTTTAAATGGAAAGGACATGGATAAGCAGACAGAGTCAGGTTGGTGCCTCGTCCCCGGGGGCCTACTAGCTGAGTGAATAAGATTGCGTAAACTCTCTAAGCCTTCATTTTCAGTTTGTTAAAATAAAACTTTAAGTTTTTATGTAACCAAAATATTCTTATTCTCCTTTATGTTTTATGATTGCAACTTGTTTTATGAAGTATTTCATTAGCCTAAGGTTATAAATATTATCTCATTTTTCTCCCCAAAGTGCAACAATTTTGCTTTTCACACATAAATATTTAGTTAATCTGCAATTACAGCAGTTTCTCAAGTTGTTGAACATCGTTTTATTATAACATTGATGAGATGCAATAGGAACGTCATTCTTGTTTATATCAATTAGCGTATGGCAAAACTGGTTTCATTGTATGTTATTTTACTCAGTCACAGAAACTACCCACCCACGATGTTAAGCCAGTCCTTTTTGTGAATGGCATGAGATGAGGATCTCACTTTGTGAAGGCGTGATAAAACCACTGCTCAACATCAGGCACAAAAAGAAAAAGCTGAATTTATTTCTGTTGAGACACAGTCTCTCAGAGCAGAGTAGATTGTTAATATTATATAAGGTTTTTGGCATTAAGAATCATGGATGGGTGAACTTTCAGTGTATAAGTGGGTTCATATCATCTGTAGTTGTGGTGGGATGATTTCTCATGTATAACAGTTGTTGATTTGCTGGCACTTCAGACATGTTACATTTTTGGTGTGAATCTGCCCCTTACTTACTTTTAGAATCAGGTTGCTGATATTTGGTTGACTTGCAAAGGTGTCTTCACTGAAGGCAGTATTGTTCATCTGTTGAACAGGTTTAAAATGGATTCAGGTGACTACTTGTTACCGTGGTTACAGTACAATCACTTTTAGAAAAGGCTTGTGGAAACTTAAATTCTCAATTCTCCCTTCTGTTTCTCACTCATCCAGAGCTTTAGAAGAGATAATCCAGAACTTGCTATAGTTAACAGTTGGGTTTCCCTAATGATGTGGTTTGTAGGGACCTAATTTTTAGATTGAGCATTAATTGGTATGATTTTATTCAGTGTTTGTTTATCTGGAATCCTTTAAGTAATCTGTCAGGACAGTAGCTGTGTGGAATTATTAAGTCTCTGCACAATAGACATCAAACAATAAGACACTCATTTATTGTGTTTTTGGATTCCACATAAGGATGAAATTGCATGGTATTTGTCTTTTCTGACTTATTTAATTTTGCATTTTTCACTTATTATCATTTAGTGTGGCACCCTCTAGGTCCATCCATGTTGTTGCAAATGGCAAGATTTCATTCTTTTTTATTTTTAAAGATTTTATTTATTCATTTTTTAGAGAGGGGGGAAGAGAAGGAGAGAAGTATCAAAGTGTGCCTCTCACACGCCTCATACTAGGGACCAGGGCAACCCAGACATGTGCCCCGACTGGGAATGGAACTGGTGACCTTTTGGTTCTCAGCCCTCACTCAATCCATTGAGCTACCCAGCCAGGGTGTCATTCTTTTTTAAATATGGCTGAGTAGTATTCCACTGTATATATATATGCCATATTTTCTTTATTAATTTGTCTATCAATGGACATTTTGATGAATGAATGAACACAACAAACAAATAGATAGATGCAGAGAACAAATTTGTGGTTGTCAGTTGGGGGAGACATGGGAACATGGATGAAAAGCGTGAAGGGAATACAACATACCAATTGACACTTATAAAAACAGTCATGGGTAAGTAAAAGTACAGCACAGGGACTATAGTCAATAATATAGTAATAACTATGTATCATGTTAGATGGATACTAGACTTATTGGGGTGATCACTTCAGAAGTTATTTAAATGTCTAGTCACTATGTTTGTACACCTAAAACTGATGTAATATTGTATGTCAACTGTAATTGAAACATAAAAGGGTTTCTTAAAATTGTGAGACAAATAAATATAAAGAATTCATGAGGAAAAAATTTAAAAAGTAAGGGGGATATCTGCATTATAAAGCACTTTTCCTTTTTTATGCTTCAGTCTTAGCTGTAATAAGACTAAATATGTTCTTTCTTGACTTTTGTTTTTGTAAGAATGGCTGAAGTCGTCTAGAAGAGCTGGCTTGATAATCCACAAAATACTGCATAAATGTTAATTATTTCAATTAATAGAAATGTTTTAACTTTTATTTTATTTATTTAAATGTTAATTGTTGTTCAAATACAGTTTTCTTTCTTTTACCACCATCCCAGCCCAACCCCCAGCCCTCCCCACCTCCCTCCCATTTCCACCCTGCCTTGTTATTGTCCATATGTCCTTTATACTTGTTTCTGCAAACCCTTCCCCTCTACCCCTAAAATCTTCATTCTGAATCACACCTTATAGGGTGAGGCCAAAGTAGGTTTACAGTTGTTTGTATGGAAGATAATACAATAATTAATGAATGATAATACAAAAATAAACTCTGTTTTGTTTAGTCACAGCTGTAAACTTTTGCCCCACTCTAGTACAGTCCTCCTTGCTAGTCCTGCTCAGCTTTATTTGAAATTGTTTTGATCTTTTTGAGCAACTAGAAATTTAAAGATTGGACAGTGAAAGGACATAATAACTCTTAAGTAGAATTGGTGGGATATTAAATTGATTAAAATCAGTAGTCAAATTGGTAGTGTACTAAGTATATTACAATGATTATATGTTGAAAGACACAAGTTAAATATAAAATAACTTCATGCTAATATTTTAATCACAACATTTAATACTTTTTCATAATGCACATATTTGTATAACCATTCATGAGATGAACAGTCACATTTTTGCCTGGTCAGTATTTTCAGCAAGTCACGGCAGTTCTCTAAGACTCAGTTTCCTTATCTATGAAATAGGGATGATGATATCTCTAGGACTGTTTGATGGTAAAAGGAGATTATAGTAGTCAAGTACTTAGTTAGGTGAGCTTTACTTCCAAGAAGACACTTTAACTTTTCCTTTTATAGTTTCTTACTTTCACATTCACCTGGTCAGACTTTGACATCTCCCCTTTTATAGGACTTGAGATAGCAGTGATGAGATATCCTAGAACATGTTTAAGGAGCGGGTAGATAGTGTGCATTTTTTAAGCTATGTGGAGCTGAAGATACCTGGGTGACTATAATTGGTGAGAGGTCCCAGTGGCTGGTGTAGATCCCACCTCAGGGAGAAAGAAGACTAATGTCTGCCCATCAATAGACCCACCTGGATCTTTGTAGGATGCAGATTCACTGTTCTTCCCCTGTGAATGTCCCAGCTGCATTAATCAGCTTGTGACATATTTCAACACTATTCTAACAATTTATTCAGCCCAACCATAGATCTGTTCAGTGTCTGGTGGTATGATGTGAGAAATGCAGAGCTTGGTGGGGCTGCTTGGAAACAGTGGCTCTCAACTTGATTTCTACTGACAGAGGCAGCTCAGGCAGGCAAAGACAAAAATAAAAAGTTACAACGAGTGAGGAAAAAATTGGGGCTTCCAGTTAGAGCTCATTACTTGGAGCAGTGGGACTGGAAAAGAACAGCAGGGGAGACAGAACTGGCTTCTCAAAGCAAGCAGCACTAATAAAGTGAGCCTAGAATTAGTGGTCGACCAGCTTTCCTAAAGAATCAGAGCAGTGGAACTCTTGGAGATCTAAGATTTCTACTCAATCTCATAGGATTTGTCGCACAAAGAACAATGTGTGTGAGCCTTGCAAGTTTCTAGACAGGCTTCAATTAACGCATTTTCTTTTTGGATTTTTGAACCTCAGCATTCTACCATCATGGAAACAAGCACTGTGAAACCAAATTATCTCTAACATTAGAAGTATAATTTTTCTTTTGCACAAGGGAGAACACTTGTGTTCTTATCTTTTTGGAGGGAGGCAATGGGGCAATTCTTTCTTTAAAAGAGGAACATAAATTATTGTGTTTAAAAGTAAGCACCAGAAATGTTAGAATGCATTACCTACATTTAATGCCTATATTATTACTAAGAGAATAGTTATGTTTTTTTCTATTTTTTTATTAGAAAACTGAGACTCAAGGAGATGGAGTATCTTGCTTAAATCACATTATCAAATTTAATCCATATATTATGCTTATAATAGCTATAATTACTCTTGTTTGGCAGATAAGGAATTTGAGATTAATTGAAGGTAGATGACTCCAAATCACATAGGTTGAAAGTAGGGACATAAACTTATTGCTATCTAACCCAAAAGTCTGTCCTCATTACATTTAGCCATGATGGCTCCAGGTACAAATACCTGTATTAATAACTGACAGGAATTAAATAAAAACGTAATTTCTCTTCAACTTTTCAGAAGCTATTTTAAGGAGGCTAAGGTAGGATGTAAGGAATATATGGAGAGAGAAGGCTTGAAGAGAACAGGAATGGAGGAGGCATACAGCAAAAAAAAGTAAAGGCACAGAAATGCCAATTAACATATATGTCAGCTTCCTTATGTACAAAGGGAGATATACTTTTAACAGTTTTATTGAGACATAATTACCATAAAGATGGCTGTGCATAATTCATGTCTATAATTTGATAAATTTGACACTGAAGAAGTCCCTTCACCATCACTATGATGAACATATCACCACCAACAAAAGTTTCCTCAAAAATAAATTGTCCATCAAAATAAGACTTTCACATATGCTGTCTAAAAGAGACTTAGATTGAAAGACACACACATAGACTAAAAATAAAAGGATGGAAAAATATATTTCATGGGGATGGAACCAAAGGAAAGCTGGAGTGGCAATACCTGTATCAGATAAAATAGACTTTAAAACGAAGGCTGTAACAAGAGACAAAAAAGGCCTCAATAATTCCACTTCTGAATATTTACGCAAAGAAACCCAAAACACTACATTGAAAAGGCATATTCACCGTGTATTCATTGCAGAACATTTACAATAACCAAGATATGGAAACAATCTAAATGTCCATGCACAGATGAATGGATAAAGTGTTGCATATATGCAATGGACTATTAGCCATAAAAACGAATGAAATTTTGCCATCTACCACAACACAGATCGACCTAGAGGGTATTGTGCTGAGTGAAGTAAGTCAGACAGAGAAGACAGATGCCAGCTCATTTCACTTATATGTAGAATTAAAAAAAACAATTGAATAAACAGAACAGAAACAGACTTATAGATACAGAGAACATTCTGATGGTTGCCAGATGGGAGAATAACTGGGGGAATGGGTACAAAAGGTGAAGTAATTAAGAAGTACAAATTGATAGTTACAGAATAGTCATGAAGATGTTAAAATACAGCATAGGAAATATAGTCAATAATAATGTAATAACACTGTATGATGTCAGATGGGCCCTATTTTTATTGGGGTTAACACTTTGTAATTTATATAAATGTCTAATCACTGTGTTATACACCTGAAACTAATATAATATTGCACATCAACTGTAATTTAAAAAAATTTTGAAGTAAATGAATAAAAGTAAGTTGTCTTTATAGGTGGGGGTCTATTTCTGGACTGTATTTGTTCTGTGTGCCTTTATGTAGACCAATAATAAAATGTCTTGAATATTGTAGCTTAATAATAAATGTTAAAAATGGGTAGTTTTAGTTCTTTTAAAAAACGTCATTTTGAGTTATTTTAGGTTTTCTGCATTTCCATGTAAATTTTACAATTAGTTATAAACTTCTAAAATATATTCAAATTTTGAATGAGATAGACTCTTTAGATATTTTGGGAGAATCAACATTTTAACAATAGTGAATCTTTAAACCCACGTAAACAATATAGTTCTCCTTTAACTTATATCATACCCAAATTCCACTGGCAAATTTTTATAGAGTACAACAAAGAGGCCTGTCATATCTTTAGTCACATTTATCTATAAGTATTTCCTATTCTCAGTGCTATTACAAATGGTATTTTAATTTTTTTCAGTTTCTGATTGTTTATTTGCCACTATATAGAAATACACCCATGGTTTTCATATTTATTTTGTATCTTGCAACCTTGCTAAACTTACTATTAAGCTTAGTTGATTTTTGTAGATTATATTGGATTTTCTGCAGAGTCAATCATGTCATCTGTGAATTAATACAATTTTTACTGTTTCTATTTTGATTTGAAAAATATCCTTTTTACAATGGCTATAACTTCAAGTAAAATGCTGACTAGTAGTGGTGAAAGTAGATATCCTAGTCTTGTACCTGATCACAGGGAAAAATCATTCAGTTGTCCTCCATTAAGTATGTTGTCAGTTATAGGTTTTTCAAACTGACCTTTTATCAGGTTGAGGTATTGCCCTTCAATTCCTAATTAGGTAAGAATTTTAACAGAACTGCATGCAGGATCCTATCAAATCATTTTCTGCACCTATTGTGTTAAGTAGATAATTTTTTATATTACTAATATAATGAATTATATTATTTGATTTTCAGATATTAAACTGACCCTGATATCCAGGAATAGAACCACTTTGTTAGCTGTAACACCTTCTTCATACATTGTTAGAATCAATTTTCTAAGATTTTGTTTAGAATCTGTAGTTTTCCTTTCTTCTAAATTTTTGTGTCCCTTTCGATAATGGAGTAATACAGGTGTTACAGAATGTTTTGAGATTTTACTTCTTTCCATTTTTCTGAAAAAGTTTATGTAGAGTTGGTATAATGTCTTTTAAAAATCTTCAGTAAAATTCACAAGTAAAACTATCTGGGTCTGGAGTTCTTTTTGTAGGAAGGATTTTAACTATAAAGTCAATTTCCTTAATGGATATTTGACTCTATTTTTAGTAAGCTTTAATAGGTTGTATTTTTTAAGGATTTGACATACAGTTTTATATACTTTCCATTACTACTTTTAAATATGTTTGTACATATATTTAGTGATATCTCTTCTTTTTTTCTTGATTTAAATAATCTGTTCCATCTCTCTCTTTTTTATTAGTCTGAGTAGAGTTTAACATTTTTTATAGATCTCCTTCAATAATCATCTTTGAACTTATAAATATTTTATTTATTTATTTTTAGAGAGAGGGGAAGGGAACGAGAAAGAGTGGGAAAGAAACATCAATATGTGGTTGCATCTCATGTGTCCCCCACTGGGGACCCGGCCTGCACCCCAGGCATGTGCCCTGACTGGGAATCGAACCAGTGACCCTTTGTTTCACAGGCCCATGCTCAATCCACTGAGTTACACCAGCCAGGGCTCATCTTTGAATTTAATTGACTATTTCTGTTTTCTATTTCACTAACTTCTGCTCTGCTTTTTATTTATTTATTTTTAAATTACTTTAGGTTTAGTTGGTCTTCTTTTCTAGTTTCTTGAGTCTGAGGTTGTTTCTTTGAGATGTTTTTCTTCTTTTCTGATCTATGTGTATACTCTCAAAACTATTTTAGTGGTATTGCGGTATTAATGTTACAGTTTTCAATTTAACACAATTTTCTGTTTCCCTTCAATTCTTCATTAATCCATGGTTGACATAAACAAATGTTATTTAATTTCTAAGAACTAAAATATTTTTCAAAGATATACACATTATTTAGTACTAATTTAATTACTTCTTGGCCAGGAAACATGATTTATTCTGACATGAATTATTTTAAATTTACTGAGAGTATTTTATAGCCTGGAATATGACCTGTCTTCATAAATGTTTTACTTTCATTCACGTACCAATAGAATGTGTTTTCTGTCGTTTTTGAATGTTATGGTCACTGAATGTCAATTAATAAGTTGGTTGATAGTGTTTTAATCTTGAATATTTTTACTGATTTTCTATTTGTGCTTTTGAGAGAGTTATTTAAATTTCTGTCTAAAATTGTGGATTTTCTGTATTGCTTTGCAATTCTGTTATTGACTTATATGTTTTGAATTTGTTATTAATTTCATTAATTTTTAGGATCTTGGCTTATTAGCTAAAATTATTTATTGTTTTAATCATTGCTTTACAGTTATAGTATATACATTTAACATATCAGTCTATCTTCGAGTGAAAATTATAGCACTTCACATACAGTGTAAAAACCTTAAGATAGTAAGTAGATTTCTAATTTCTTACCCTTATTTTATTATAGTCATACATTTTACTTTTACATGTTTTACAAATCTCATACTGCCCCATTATTATTTGTAAGCAGATATTTATCATTTTAAAATTTAAGTATGAAATAAATCTTATCACTTTATCCATGTAGTCACCAGCAACAGCACAGTTTTTTCCTCTGTGTTGTTTCATATTTCCATCTGGCATTTTTTTTATGTAAAATACTTGCTTTAATGTTTCCTATAATAATGGCCTCCTGGTGATGAATTATTTAAATTTTTGTGTATATAAGGAAGATTTTATTTCACTTTCACTTTGCTAAGGATATAATTCCAGGTTTACCGATTCTTTGTGTTTTGTTTTTAGTACTTTATAAAGATGTTGTTTCACTGTCTGTCTCTCACATGGTTTCTGACAAATATGCTGTCATCTTCATCTTTATGTGATCATGTGTGTGTGTATTTTTTCTTTTTACCTAGCCCTTTTTTAAGATTTTTCTTTATATGCTGGCTCTAATCAACTTGATTATAATGTAGATTGGTGTCATTTTTCTCAATAGTTCTGCATTTGATGTTCATTGCATTTTTGCATTTATGGGCTTACAATTTTTTACCATAATATCTTCATATATCTCTTTATAATCCCTGCCATTACTCAAAGTGCACATATATTAGGCTACTTGATGTTGTCCAACAGCTAAATTACACTCTGTTTATTTGCCTTGCTTTTCTCTGTGCTTTATTTAAGATAGTTTTATTGCTATGTCTTCAAGTTCATTATCTTTTCTTATGCAATATTTAATCAGATATTAATTCTGTAGATAGAATTTTACATCTCAGAAGTATTTTTCATCACTAGAAATTCAGTTTTGATTATTTTAACTTTTTTATTTTCTAACTCTTTAAACACGTGGAATATAATTTCAAATCACTTTGAATGTCCTTGTCTCTTCATTTGAAAGCTGTGTCATTACTGATTGATTTAGTTACTCATAAAACATTGTGTTTTCCTGGTATATAGTGTGACTACTAATTATTAATTGAATGCCAAATATTCTACCTTTTTGATGCTGGGTATATTTTATATACACATAAATAGTCTTGAGCTTTGTTCTGGAACACAGTTGTTTAATTTTTAAGTATAGATGGTCCCTGACATACACTATTTGGGCTTTCAATTTTTTTCATTTTACTATGTGTGAAAGTGATATACATTCAACATAAATCACACTTTGAATTTTGTGTTTTGATATTTTCCTATAGTAGTGATATTCAGCACCATACTCTCTCATGATGCTGGGCAGCAACAGAGAGCTGCTGCTCCCAGGCAACCAGGCAGTCACTAGGGTAAACAACGGATACGCGACAGCAGGGCTGTCCACCCTTTCAACACCTCTGAGCCACACTGGAAGCAGAAGAGTTGTCTTGGTCCACACATTAAATACATTGTGACATGTAATCACACAAAAATACCTCACAATGTTTTAAGTAAATTTACAGTTTTGTGTCAGGTCACATCTGTAGCTGTCCTGGACTGCGTGGGCTCACGGGCTGCAGGCTGGACACCCCTGCTACAGTGTGATAGTACTAAATATATTTTATTATTCAATTACAGTTTAAATCTATAAGATTTTCAACTTACAATGGGTTTATCGAGATGTAGTCCCATAGTTAAGTCCAGGTACATCTGCAGTTTCATCCTTTTACACCTGGCTTTAATTTATTACATAGGACTGGAACAGTGCTAATCCTCTGTTTAATTATTTCCTACTACTGAGCCAAGTCACTTTTGTGGGCTCTACTCAATGCCCAATGAATCTGGTGGGAACTGTCTCTACTCTTGGTTTCTATTCTTGGAACTGTCTCTATTCTCTGTCAGTGCCAGGTACCACTCTTGTTAATCTTTTTAATGTTTTTTTCCCCACCTTTGTATGTTTTTCTCACAGCTTATGCACTCATTAGTACTCAACTGAATTTTTGACAATTGACCTGTATCTAGATTTCTCTCTCTGTGCAGCTTTCTCCTCTTTCATACTCTACCGTGTTACAATCCTATTCCCATCTCCTCAACTAGGGGCTGTACCAGAGGTCCTGCTTCTCTTCTCTGTAGCCTGAAAATGATCTGTAGCCATTAAGCTGGGTCAATCACAGGGCTCATATTATTTGTTTTTGTTTTCCAGATATCACTACTCTTCTCTGTCTCGGGTCCAATGTTTTGAAAATATTTTGGTTGTTTCAAGCATAAGTATAAAGCTAACCATGTTACTCTACCTTGATTGGAGGCAGAAATCTCCCCTAGGTAGTATTTACAAGGGAAGTGACCAGTAATACAAAAAACATTTGTGTGAGTCTGACTACCACTATGCAGAAAGGAAAAATGTCTTAAAACATAACCCCTCCTTCAACCTACTGTTAAAATGTTATTTATAAAGTATCTATGATTTCTGACATGACTTCTACTTTTTATGGCCCCATTTTTTATGGCAGAAGGAGTTATTGTCTTTCACTTGCAACTATTTAAAGTACAGGAAACAGCATTGTGAGTGGTCTGTAAACTGGTGTCTGGATCCAACATTACCGCTTTCTAAATGCATGACTTTGGATAACATTTGTCATCTGACTACGAGCCCCACTGTTCTCACCTATAAATAATCAATATTGATAACAGTGCCTGCCTTGCTCACCTGACAAGGCTAGTATAAGAATGCATTGAAATTATAACTATAAGCAAACATTTTAATTATAAACATTATAACAATACAGGAGTTCTTATTACAATTATGTCAACTGTGCTTTTGGAGAACTTAAATTTGAAAGACCATTAAAAGTTATAGCTTTATTTTTTGTCCTCAGGACTATCTCCTTGAGATATTCACTCAGACCCTTACAGAGTTACTTGCGTGTGATATGACGTGCTTATTCTTTGAGGTATGCGATGAAGTCATGGACTGTTGGGCTCTAAAACCAAGTAATTCTAGACTGTACTCAGACTTTGAAATTGTGTCTTCCTGAGGAAGTTGTTATACCAATCAGTTTCCTAATATCTAACAAAGAGATGAGTAGTATCTCCTTGTTAGGTTTTCATAAGGAAAAGATGCGATAAAATGATGAAGAACCAGTATATTATAAGCATTCAGTGGAAGTTTTTTATTTTCTAAAATGTTATTACTATTTCATTAAAGAAGCCGTACGGACACAATTTTATTCTAAAGGAATATGTTCTTCTCTAATCAAAACTCAGATACCAAATCTCATTGTCTTTTACTCTTTCCTATTCCCAGCATTTCACGTTCAGTCAGTTCACCAAATAGTCCAGCACATCTTCCAGGCTTTTTGCTCCCACTGCCCTCATTTCCATTTCACTGATAACACTGTTTCCTCTCTCTGGCAGGTTACTGGAGAAGTAGCCTGTCTAATCTCTCTCTCTCAATTTTCTCTGCACCAGTCTTTGTATTACATTTCCCTTTATATTATTATAGTATAGGTCTAATCATGACACCTCATTCCTACAAAATATTTAATAGTTCACTTTTAAGTGTAGAATAAAATCCAAGTTGTCTTACATGCCATACAGGTATCTTCCACATGAGTCACTTTCTCTTTCAACATACTTCCTCCCACATACCCCAATTCCTTTTAGACTACATTCACTCTGAACAATCCTCCTCAAACATGTGTGGTGCTTTTTACCTTGATCGTGCTATTCTAACTATCACCTCCTGGAGTTTTGCTCACGGCCATCTACCTATCAAATGTATTCTTCCATTACTTGTAACACTGTCCAAATACTAACTACCATTTAGAACATCAGCCATTGTTCTAAAATCATTATGTTATCTTGATATAGTCTAATCTTCACCACACAGTATATGATATATAATGACACCATGTTTATTTTTAGAAAAAAGAAGTAAAGTAAAGATAAGTACCACGTTTAGAGCAGTTAGCAAGTGAGGGTTAAACAGTGCTGTGCAAAGTTATGTGCTGTGAAGACACCCAACTGCCTCTGCTCAAACCTTAGGTTTTCTCAAATTTTCCCCGTGTAGTCAATTCTTCTCTCTCTCCTGATTTCAGTTGTTCTTTATCTTTAATACTATATTAATTTCAAAACCAGCCTTTCACTTTACCATATGTATCCATCACCTCCTTTATTGAAACTCTAAGTTTTTCAAGACAAGTGACTATGTCTTATTTGTGATTACCAAGATTTTGTCATCAAAAGGGATCTGGATTCAAGTCCCAGGTTTTTTATTTATTTTTTATTTAGCAGATGTTGTATGTAGAAAAATTTACTTAAACCTTAATTTTCTTATCTGTAAAAAAGAAAGGCATTACTAGTAATACCCAATTTATTAAGGTATTATAAACATTAAAAATAACTGG
>PVKM010042909.1:0-12669 GCA_004027735.1 Carollia perspicillata
CTCATGACTTATTTATTTTAACTGGAAGCTTGTACACCTTAATCCTCTTAACTAATTTCTTCTTATCCCCAACTCCACCCACCTCTGATAACTACCAGATTGTTTCCTGTACCTTTGTGTTTATTTTGGTTTGTTTAGTTTAGTTTAGATAAAGCAATAAATAAAATAATCTTCCCAGAGGAACTTGTATTTGAAGGCTGCTAATCCCTTCAGCAGTTTGAGGGCTAGCCTTGGAGAGAGGGTCATAGGAGGAGGGAGGGTTTCAAAGCCTGAGTAACAAGGAGCACTGATGAGGCCGGCTGTACTTTGTGCATGTCTGAGAGTAGCCCGGTGGAATGGAAGAGTTTAACATGGGGGGCCCTCGGCCTTGCCTATTGATTTTGTTGCCATAAAAAGAATATCCACATCTCCTGTATTTTCCTTTGCTGCGCTAGTAGGCTAGGAAAAAACTTTATAATGCAAATCAGTTAGTAATATGTAAGTGGTAAAGTATACACTGGTTTTGTTCATGAGGATTTGCCTGCCGTGAATCTTGGGCAGTATAGTAGGTCCTAAGGAAAGAAGAAAGGAAGGAGGGAGCAAAGGAAAATTTGTATGTATAGGAGTTCCACTCACTTCAAAGCATCTGATCTAACATTTATTACTACTGAAGAAGGCAAAAGCAAAGAAAGTCCACGATTACAGGTCTTTGTTCTTGCTAAAATATCAAAACCAATGTGTTATTTAAAAAGTAGCTATTGTACCACCTCAGGGTCAGTCTGTGATACTTTTCTGGTCAAAGCAATGAACTGCTAATTTATATTCTTTTGAGTATAATAAAAGTAGTATTTCAGAGCATGATCTTCTCTTTCATACTTGGAAGCATGGAACTCTCAGATAATCTAATGAGTGTTTTAAACAAATATTTGTGCAAACCCGAAGGTCCCAGTATGCTCCCCCTTCCCTGCTTCCTCCCCAAGTTCCCCCATCCTGCCCACACACAGATGCATACCTACCCTCCTGCATCCTACCATTATGCTTTCTGGAAATTACATGGCATTTTATCTGGGTAAGAATGCAAAACGAGCTCCATACATTCCAGAAGATTTTGTAAACTCTGCCATCTGCACATCTGGTATGTAAGATGCCTGTAGTGCTCTTTAATCAGTAGCACAGATATCTGTGCTTTGGGCACCTGTCAGAGAGTTACCCCACAAACTGACTGCAAATAATCAGGGCTTGTCAAAATTGATTTGAACAGAGGATGATTTAAAGAGACAGGCTAACTAGATACTCTCACATATTCTCCAAGCTCTCACCTATGTCAAGAAGGATAATCAGGACACAGCATTGCTGAATGATGTCATTTATTTTCCTGAATCTAAAATTGGAATATGTGAATAAAAGAGGAATTCATCTTCACAAAGATTCTTTGTTGTTGGTAGGGTCCCAAAACATTGTGTGTGTGTGTACGAGCTGTTCTAGGTTCATACTAAAATTGAGGGGAAGATGTAGGGATTTCCCATGGGATTTCCCATATTCTCCCCGCTCTGATACAGGCACAGCCTCCTCCTACCAGAGGGATGCGTTTGTTGTTGTACAATTGATGAGCGTACGTGGATACTGCAGAGTCACCCAAAGTCTGTAGTTTACATTATGGTTTACTCTAAGTGTTGTACATTCTGTGGGTTTGGACAAATGTGCATGGCATAAATCCATCATACAGAATATATTCAGTGCCCTAAAATTCCTTTCTGCTCTGTCTATTCATTTTTCCTCGCCCCACCCCTAACCTCTGGCAAGCCACTGGCTAGTGTGTGCATGGTCTGTCTCCACAGTTTTGCCTTTTCCAGAGTGTTACACAGTTGCAATCACAAAATAGGCAGCTTTTCCAGAATGACTTCTTGCACACAGAAATATGCATTTAAGGATTTAAGGTTTTTCCATGTCCCATCATGGCTCAGGAGATCATTTCTTTTTAGTGCTGAATAATATTCCATTGCCTGGATGTACCACAGTTTATTTATCCTTTCAGCTACTGGAGGACATCTTGGCTGCTTCTAAGTTTTGGCAATTATAAATATAATTGATATAAACATCCATGTGCAGGTTTTTGTGGAAACATAAGTTTTCAAGTACTTTGGTGAAATACCAAGAAGTGCCATCATTGGATCATATGGTAAGAGTATGTTTAGTTTTATATATATATATATCATATATATATTACATATGCATATACATATACATATATATATAAATATCTATATGAGCAGTCTTACAAAGTACTATGCTGCATTCCCACCAGCAATGAGTGAGAATTCCTTCTGCTCCACATCCTCTCCAGCATTTGGTGTTGTCAGTGTTCTGGGGTTTTGACATCCCCTCTCGCCCTTTTTGGTAAGATCAAGTGTGGATTTGGGGCATTCTCATAGGTGAGTAGTGGCATCTCATTGTTTTAATTTGCATTTCCCAGATGACACACAATGTAGAGCATCTTTCCACATGTTTGTTTGCCATCTGTATATACCTTCTTTGGTGAGCTGTCCATTCATGTATTAGGCCCATTTTTTAATAGATTGTTTGTTTTCCTCTAGTTGAATTTTAAAGGTACTGTATACATTTTGGATAACAGTTTTTTAAATCAAAGTGTCTTTTGTAAATATTTTTCCAAGTCTGTGGTTTCCAATTCTCTTAACATGTTTTGCAGAGTTTTTAATTTTAATAAAGTCCAGCTTATCAATAATTTCCTTCATGAACTATGTCTTTGGTGTTGTATCTAAAAAGTTATCACCAAACTTGGCATCATCTCAATATCCTTCTATATTATCTTTGAGAAGTTTTACATTTTACATTTATGTCTTTAATTTAAGTTAATTTTATAAAAGGTGTAAGATCTATATCTAGATTCATTTTTATTTTTATTTGTGTATGTCCAGATTTAACAAAGATTTTAAAATATTTTGGAACATTATGTTTTCACTTATTGTCTAATTATCATGTAAAAAACTTTATAGAATGATCTATGAGATAAATTAATCCTAGAAATCAGAATAAAATATATAATACATCCAAATGACTTTTCCATGCTTTATTAAGTAGGCAACTAAATAACAATTCATTTTTACCTTGGTTGTCAGGATGCTTAACTATATATTACTCAGTATTATATTTCCATATTGTACAATTTAATTAATAAAAACAACACCAACAAAGCAAAGGAATGTGTACCTGGGTACTGCAGAGGAGAATAAGTAAATGCCCCAGTCTATGCTTTAGTGGGGATTACTGTCCAGCATACTTGCCAGGAGGAGAAGAGAAGTTCAGGCAAATGAACGAACAGGACCTTTTTAGTGCTGAATAATATTCAGCACTAAGTGGGAACAGTGCTTCCTGATGGCTCCTATAGATTGAACTAGGAAAGGAAACAGCTGGATCTGGGACTCTACAAAGATCTGTATGAAGGGGATTAGTGTTTTTGCTTGGCTTTTTACTTAAGATTTGGAGAAGAAGAAAAGTATTTTAGTAGAAGAAAAGTAATTGAGCCACATAGGAACTATAAAATGGTCTTGCCTGAATGGAGCAAAGGATACAGGATACTATGAAGTGTGCAATAAGCAAGGAGAGTTTTTTTTATGTCGTGTATGACTTTGAAAACTGTAGTGAATAGAGTTAGTTATCATTTCATATCATTTTTTATGTTTGTGGTGAGATTTATTGTGTATGTTAATTTAACAATCTTTAATAATTGATTTCTTTTTTGATAATGTAAGTTGCCTCAAATTCATTTGATGTTAGCCAAAAATAAATAGCACAATGCACAAATGTTAGTAAAAGAAAAGAAATTCTAATAACGTTCATTTTAGAAACATTTCAAAACAATTCTCTGATGTAGACCGGAAAGGGAATAAAATGACAACTAAATTTGTCTACATTCTCTGTTAGCAAAGCAACATGCAAAGTATTTTCCCACATTTTATTTGTTAATTGTAAAAATCTGGTTGATAGGCAATTTGATCTCTGTTTTATCGGTAACATTCTGAAGCCCAGATAAGTGAAATGACTTTGCCAGAGACCTATAGCTCGTAAGCGCTCCAACTTGTAAGGCACAGCACTGGCGTTCCTTTTCCTCCCGTGATGCTGCCGTCACCTGTGCACATGCCACAGTGGTCAGCTCATCCTGATTTTCACAGTTCAGTTGATTTTTCTGACAAAAACTAATGCATTTTCATGTAAATGTTATTTCATTAATACACATTCAGATACTTTTAAAAACACATGAAACAAAATAAACTGGCAGAGAGGAAAATCTATTTTTGCTTTATCTGCAAGCATGCTTAACATAGATATAATTTGTCCACAAAGTCAACTGATGAAAAGTAGAAAACTTGCATAATGGTTGTATTTATTGTTTACTTTTTGAAAAATTTTGAGGCAATTCATTTTGAGAATAGAAGCTGTATGGGAACAGTTTCTGTATGTATACCTCTTCCTAATGAGGCTGTTTTGTAATTGTTCTCTGCAAATATTGATTGACTATGGTCATCTTGGGAATAGCCAACCACCCTATTCGTATTGGCTAAGGTATACTACCATTGAACTAATCTCAGACTTCAGGGACTCATACCTAGAAAATATTCAGAAATCCAAGGCTTTTTGGACTTCAAAACAAAAAGGTTGACTCTCTGAAGCTCTATTCAGTTCACTAAGACAAACATCGTTGACATTAGCTCTTTTCAGGTCTCATAATTATGATTTGAAAAAAAAAGAGCTAATCTCTCTCTGTGTAGTATATTTGTCATGACTGAAATATTCAGTTCCTTCTGTACATTTGTATACATTTCAGTGAAGGCAAAACAAGATATATGCTATAAGAAATGGTAGACTGAAGAAACCAGCCCTCATCTATCACTTTCCATTCCAACACTTTCAACAGCTATTGATTAACATGGGAAAAGCTCAACTCCATGCCATGGCATTTACCATTCTCTATGACATGTCTCTATCTGTCATTCTAATGATTTTTCATGTACTCAGCACACCACCTAAATAGACATACTTGACAGTTCCCCAAACATCCTTGTATCTTGTTAGTATGTCATTATAAATGAGACCAGCTGGGTCCCTGCTCTCATGGAACTTACTTTTCATTTTTTAGATAAGTAAAGCAGGTCTTACAAGGCTTTTCCAGCCAGTTTACATAAAAGGGACCATACTAGTAGTGATAATAATCATATCACTCACCCCTGCTAACTAGCAGACTGTTATAATACCTTCAGATCCCCACTAGTTCTATTGGAGGAGTTTCAGGAAGTTCTCACTTGAACTCACAAATTTCATCTTTGCTATCATATGACATGGACCATATTCTTTTTTGGTGTCTGTTGTTGATTCCCCCAAAGCTGTAAATTATTCATGTGCCAAAACAGTACCGTATGGCCCAAACAGAAACAGAATAATGTCCTTATTTCTCTATGTCACATTTCTTCCACCTAGCTATGAAAGTATGTGGACTATAAATACATGTCTCATAGAATTATCACAAAATACAGCTTCTCCTGTTCCTGCTCATAGCTCCTATCTCCATACAGCTGAAGTGATTATCTCTTAATAGTATGTAACAAAGTTATTTTCACAAGAAACATATTCTTGATTCTGTTTGAATAATATTGAACAGAGACTTTTTCCTTAAAGTTATCCTGTGCTTTGGCTATGACTGTTCTGTTTATCTTTTGAATCTAATATGTTCACGTGTCAGGCGAATTATGTCATTTTTCTTAAGTAATTTGAGAAAACTATTGGAGAATAAAAACCAGAGAAACTTCCTTGTGTTGAGAGGATTTAGTAGGAAGCATATGATGTCATCCAAGTATAATAGGATCTTAATAAGATAAAATGGTCATTTATTGATTTTTTTTTAAATCCATGGGGCCAATCTTGAGGACCAGTCTTTGAAAACAAGTCCCAGCTGCTCCACCCAACCCCATCCTTCTCCATCTCCACCTAATACAATATGAAGGCCTGCATCTGCTCCTTCCCACCCTTTTGGCCCTAGCACCTTGAGTCAAGTGGTACAAAATATGCTCTGTTGATTCATTCCAGTGGCCAGAGGATGTCCAAAATGCTGCAGTAAGCAGAGCCATAGATGAAACCTTTGGTTCAATTTTTTTTATATATGTAACTTTTCATCGTCTCTAGTTTTAGATTCTTTAAAAGAAAGAACCAGGTTTTGCTCATCACTGTCAATGTCCAGTGATAACATCACATACATTTGAAAAACTATTGTTGAATGGGCTCCTTTTGACCATATTATACTTACTAAATACAATTATCCTAAATTAAACATTACCACGTATATCTTATGTCTAATCTCAAATAACTTAAGAAGATATGTAGACTCATAAATTACTCAAAACATTAAGCTGATTATTTTTGTTTTATAAGGATTTTCCCATTCTTTAATCACATGTATGATGTTGTGCAGACACCACCTTTAAAGCAGCTACTGAAAGCACTTGGATTACGTTATGAAGCCATATGATAGAAAAACAATTATATTAGTGTGACTAACAAGATATTGGCCAAGGGAGGTTTAAGCCATCAGGTCCCAGGAGCTACTTCTGAGCTTCTGCTAGCTAGAGGAGTTCAAAGGAAATATAACAGTGGTTATATTTTGTATAATTGAGGGATTCATATTAGGTGGAAACTTCCCAGGCAAATTAGATTTAAAATAGCATTCTCGTCAGAAATAATAAACCTACAAGACAATGTAGCCAGCAAGAGAAACCGAGACTCAGAATTCTCAGAGAAACAGAAAGCTGAAGCATCATGTCTGCTGCCACTTATTGCAGAATGTATTAGAAGGAAGCAAAGCTTTCAGCCAAAATAAAAATATACAACTTTGCACTTAAAGTTGGTGGTACTTTGAAACCAGCCATAAACAAGCAGTAGGCTTAGTAAAAGATATTCCAAATCAACAAGCACAAATCCCAGGAAAAAGGTAAACTGGGATAAATTTCCTTTCACACCAAGATTCTAACAAAATCCCATTTTAAATGAAAATGGCACTGCCATTCTGGTCACAGGTTACTCTTCTCGACTGATTGAAAGGGAATGGAGGATGGTCTCAGAAAATAAGGCATGTGTTTACCAGTATACCCTATTGTAAACTACATACATTACTTATTATAGCATATATGTTTATTTTTCTTAACAAATGCTTTTGCTGCCTATATAAAGTTCTAAACTGAATAAAGTAAAAACGAGTTATGAAAGATGCAACCCAGAGGCAGTGTGCTGTGGAGAAAAGTCTGAGAGGGAAGCACAACAGTAAGTTCTCGTGTAGACTAGTGCGTTGGCCTTGGTTAAATTTCTAAACCCAGGGAGAATACTTACTTTCCCCATACTAGTCAGAACAGGCCAGTCTTAAGAGCCTTTAAAGCTCCCCATTCCCTCCTTTCACCTTAAAAGCTATACTGCAGACCTTTCTCAACAGTCATTGGCACCTGGGGACCAATTTTCCCCCATTCTCTGGGCTCAGCAGGGCGAACTCACTATTGTGGGAACTGAGCTAATTCAGTAAGCTGCTCTTGACTACAATGGCCCTACCTCCGTCCCTCACTGAGCATCACCCCACATGAGGTTAGACAGGGGGGTAAGATGCCCTTTTAAAAGTAAAACACAAAACTTTGTCTTTATATAGCACCTTTGAGCCTTTAGCTGGCCTCATGTTAAAAAAATTTCAGATACAAGCACACTGGTGACACTTTGAAAAGGGCAACTGTTGAAATGATGACTCACAATTCTAAGAATATGAAATTAGCAGCGGATCCCGAGTGGGTAAACAAATATTATCTTAAAAAGTTCCCTTTGCTTGCACATTAAAATGTATTATGCTGTGTGCTTGTAAAAGCAATTTTCTTTAAATGAAAACCTAGTTGTTGTTGTTGTTGCTTTTGCAGAAGTAGATTCTGGATACCAACACATCTGGGTAGTTTATCTAAAGAACTACAAGTCAGGCATCTGGATATTGTAAAATATCTGTAAATATTTAAATGTGAGGTCATTCAACTAAAATGTTAAAAGCTTTTGAGATAGAATTATAAAATCAATGGTGGATCTGAGGAAGAAGGGACTAAAGTTTATCTAATTTTGATTTGATATTATAAATAAGAGAACATTAGGCCCAGAAAGAAAATGTAATCCGATTTTATCCCTGAAAGATTTTTTTATCCCCAAAACCTCAAAGGTGTTTGTCTCTTCTTAGCAAACATATTAAAAAAAAAAAAAAGAACAAACTAGTAATATAATAATAGCATTTATTTCAAAGAGCATTTGTTACATAACTTCAACTAATTGAAACAGAATTAACAATCCATCAGTAATTTAGAAAACAAAATACTGTGGCAGAAATGATCCTTAATGAACCAAAATTAACTCATTAAATTTTGACACTCAGGCTTCTTCACTTTATCTACAGGTGATCTGTCAGCCCCTCCCTCAAGAAATATTTACGATTGTTTCAGACCTAGTGACAGTAATCTCACCTCTCATGTTTCGTAAGTCCCAACAGATTCAAAATAATAAATACAAAAAGGTTAATTCAGCGCATCCTATGAGACAACAGGCAGTGAGTGTGCAGCTCCTGCTCCTGGTTTCCTGGAGTTTCCAGCCCGGGAGAGGAGGAGCAGCAGCGGAGGAGCAAGCACACTGACAACAGGAAGAAGAGCATCTGTCCAGCGACAGGATGAAAGAGAGCAGAAAACTGTACAAAAATAGGTGCAAAATTCCAAGTTGCATCCGTTGTTGGGCTCATTTAGCTTAAGGTCACAGTGCCCTAAACATGACAGGAATTTTTGAGGAGATCTTTCTCCAAGACTATTCTCTGGTATTCTCTAGTAGTTGGTATTCTAAACGGATTGGGCTGTCAAGAAAATACTTTAAAAGCTCTATCTGCAAAGGCAGAAAAATATAAACATGTTATAGACATCTCATCTGGAACCAATCCATTTCTAATGATAGAGGTTAAAGGTTATTGGACTATGTCTGGCAAGTGGTTGAGGGATCCCACAATGTCAGCTTACTATCAGAAGGCATGTCATGTAAGGGAGCTCAAAGCAAAGAGATGTAGGTAGGTACAACACACTGAACCCAAAATGAGCCTCACTTGGCAACTAGGTACCAACCTCATGTCACTTCTGTACCTACTCCATTGTGTGAAGCAAGGCACATAGCCTCGTCTAACTTCAAAGGGTGAGAAAATGCACTACTTCATTCCCAGGGAGAGGAGAATCAGAAATACTAGTCAACATCAGTACTTAGCCAGATAATTCCAAATGTTAGTACAGTGTGGCTATGGATAAAAATCCTGGTATAGTGGTGGAATGCAGACTAGTGCAGTTCTGGATGGCAGCCTGAAACACATAGTTAAATAAAGCATTGTGTGCTCTATGGCCCAGCAGTTCTAGGTACGATTCTCAAACAAACCCATGGACGAGACCATAAGGGGACATGATCTCTCCAGTATATTACAGCAACACCTGAGATGGTGTAGAGTTGGCCACTATCTGAGAGTCCATCACCGAAAGTGGATTGACAAAACGCTGTGGTTACACATACTGGGGTACCACTGAGCAGTCAAAAGCAACAGACTAGAAGTACATATTACAAACTTGAAAGCATAGTGACAAGGAAAGAAGAAGAGATAGCTGTAATGTAGGGTGCTGTAATATGTGGTGCAATATGACATTTGTTCCAAATAACAATATACATTTTTAAATATAGTTATAAAATCAAAAGAGTATGCACTAACCACATTAATATTATTGACTATGAAGAGAAGGGAAATGGAAGCAAGTAACAAAGATAAGAATATATACAGAAATGAAAGGTTGAGAAGGACTTTTTACAGATCAGCAATAGAAGAGATTGAATCAATGACCTGGACCTAAGATTCAACAAAACAAAACAAACAAGCAAGACAAACAAATAAAACTTGAGGTAGTTATTTTAACTAAACTGTAAAACAAATCTCAACCAAAACACCATTGTTTTAGAGTTTCCATTTGATCGTAAGATTCCCTTCGGCCTTGGCAAAATAAATACAGGGTCTGACAGAAGTAAGGCCTGCTTGACTGTGGTTGGTAGGGTAATAATATAGGTATAACAATTTATAGTTTTAATTTGAACACTTCACCTAAAATGTCATATGATGTGCTTGAGTGTGATATTGTTATGTTATGGAATTACATACTTATAATTTTGTAATGAAATATTTTATAATAAAAAGGGGCATTATATGTGCTAGACCTTGTACATGAGCAGCTCTCAATGAGCCCCTGCAAGAATAACAGTAAAGAATTTAATACTCAGAATAGCAGCAAGGAATACCAGCAGAACACTAGTGGACCTGAACTAGTGGAGTGGCAGTGTCTGGCAGGGGTTGGGACTAAGGAGAAGGGAGAAGGCAGAGTTCAATTTGTGCAATAGGTGCAATGACATAATGGTGTTGCCATCTGCCAAAAATGTTGGAGCTCAGCAGAGCAGGACCAGGGGCCACATGCCTTGTAAAGAAGCAGCCCGAGGGGCAGAAGAGAACTGGACTTTCCATTAGGGTTCAGGGAGAATGCAGCTTTCACTGGAGCAGTGTGAATACTGTGTTAGATACCTAGAACTAATTGGCAAGAATTGCAGGAGGGGAGATGGTACATACACAGAGATGGGTAAAGGAGTCCATAAAACACAGGTACCTGTACTTTCTCTGGCTTGAGGGCATTTGGGTTACAGGTGGTTTTCAAATAATTTAATGTGTAAAAGAATGTACTTCCCATAACTAGAAAACTCCCGAACATAAAATTCCTCATTTTATAGTGATGTTCTGAGTATGAATGAGGCATTGATGTAATTGATTGTTTCAAATATTTTATCCTAACCTTTTCAATGAGATGTGAAAATGCTGCCATGCTAAGAAAAGCCCTAGCCATCAGTTTGTTGGAGATACAGGACAGGAGAGGATGGGTGGAGTTTTTTTCTGAGAATACAAATATATGCAAATATGGTATCTGCCTCCAGATTACCACTTCAAAAAGGAAAGAAGGAAAGAGAAAGCATCAAGTAACAGTGTAAGAAAAAAGTTATTGGATTAATCCATTCCATATGTCAAAGAGCATTAAGAGGGGATCTCAAAACCATAGAGGCCGAAATCTTCAGTTACAGGAACAATAGGTCCATCGTTATTTAACACTAAGATGGAAACAAAGGAGAAGGATATTTGGAAAAAGTATTATATTTTCAGTTTTTGAAAAATATCATCTGAACCTGAGGCTCAGCATATCCAGAACTCAAAGAGACCATTGAAAACACAAGAAATATCAAAGGGGAAAGGTATTACTTTGATATGATAAGCTCTGCTCCTTGGATGCTTTCTGCTACCACAAATTCTGATATTAGAAAGTTGGGACAGGGAGAAGTTTCCAATTTTCCAAATATATAATTATACATGTCATTGTATACATGACATTGTAAGATGTAATATGCTCTTCTACAAATTCAGTATTATGTATGAAGACTAGTGGAGAAATGAAAGGGAATGAAATATGGAACAGAGCACAGATTTCACCATAGGTCAAACATTGGATATCTTTTAGCAAAGAACTTTGCCTCTGACCTTCAATTTCCTGGGCTATAAAATGGAAATTATGATACTTACTATTTCTCCCAGAGTTGTTAACTATTCGAATGGAATCACATATTTCAAAATACTTTCTTAGTGGAAATGTGTTATAAAGCATCACCTATTATTCTAAAATATCGTTACATGATTTTTCCCCCAGTAACTATATTTAGTGAGAGATGCAAATCCTAGGAATGTCCATTTCATAGCCCAGAAAACATTCAATAAGTCAAATTGATGTTGCCAATAACTATTAGAGAAATTATTCTTATTGAAGAGACCATTGAAAATAAAAGATAGGCAAAGTCAGGAAAAGTATTTTTACCAGGCATCCATAGATAAATAAAAGGTGAGATGTCCTAATTATTTTCTTTTTATTAATGTTCAAGTACAGTTGTCTCCATTTTCCTCCCACCAACTCCTCCACCCCACTCACCCCCACCTCCTACCCTCAACCCTACCTGCCTTTAGCCTTGTCCATGTGTGCTTTATAAATATTCCTTGATGACCCTTCCCCTTCTTTCTTTCATTATCTCCTTCCCTCCACACTCTGGTTACTGTCAGTTTGTTCTTTAATTCCATGTCTCTGGTTATATTTTGCTTGCTTTTTTGTTTTGTTGAGTATGTTCCACTTATAGGTGGGATCATATGGTATTTGTCCTTTGCTGCCTGGCTTATTTCACTTAGCATAATACTTTCCAGTTCCATCAATGTTATTATGAAGGATGGGAGCTCATTCTTTCCTTCTGCTGTGTAGCATTCCACTG
Source organism: Carollia perspicillata (assembly GCA_004027735.1). Classification (NCBI taxonomy): domain Eukaryota; kingdom Metazoa; phylum Chordata; class Mammalia; order Chiroptera; family Phyllostomidae; genus Carollia; species Carollia perspicillata. Next base: position 12,415 of record PVKM010042909.1, read on the forward strand.
TGTAAATGTACCACAGTTTATTGATCCATTCATTTACTGATGGGCACCTAGGTTGCTTCCAGCACTTGGCTATTATAAATTGTGCTGCTATGAACATTTGGATGCATAGGTTCTACTGAATAAATGTTTCAGAATGCATAGGGTATAATCCCAGCAGTGAAAATGCCAGGTCAAAAGGCAGTTCCATTTTTAGTTTTCTGAGGAAATTCCATACTGTTTTCCACAGTGGCTGCACCAGTCTGCATTCCCACTGAT
>PVKM010042910.1:0-12685 GCA_004027735.1 Carollia perspicillata
GCCCACATTACCGTCTGGTCCCAGACATGAGTAAAGCTGTTAACAGAGATATTTCCAAGCAAGTAAAAGAAAGTTTATTTAAATGGCAGGTGAGGCCAGGAAGGCAAGAGGGACTGAGCTAGGCGGTTCCCCGGGAGCCCGGAGCAAGGAGATCGTGTCTCCTTCCCTCCTCCATCCTACCCCCTTTCTGTGTGAACAAAACGTGGTTGAGGGTCCCAGTGGGGAGTCCCAGGCGCCGCAGCACCCACTAAAGGGACCCTCTCCTAGCTTCTCACTGCACAGATGTGAGTTTATTTAGCACGCCTGCTCGCCCCTCCCCGAGCCAGGAAAGGCCGCCCTCAACCAGGGGAGTCGGGGCAGCGGTGGTCCCGGGGAAGCCTCTGGCAATCGCTGTTAAGGAACAGGAGCTGGACAAAGCCTTGTCCATGTGGCCTCCTCACAGGTGGACGCTGTGGACACTGGCTCCGGCTGGACCCCCCTCATGAGAGTGTCTGCCGTCTCAGGCGACCAGCGGGTGGCCTCCCTGCTCATTGAAGGCGGGGCCGACGTGAATGTGAGAGACAAAGATGGGAAGACACCACTGATGGTAGGCCTTGCTGGGGGGTGCACCGGGCCCCCGGCGGGGGCTCTCTGTCCACGGGCAGGTTTCGGTCACATGTACCTCCCCGCCGCCTCTCAGTGAAGGCAGGACAGTGTCAGCATCCTGCTTTCATTGTCTGTTTTACAGCTACTGCCTTCAGAATTGCCCACCCCGTGCCCAAGGCCATGGTGGGGTCTAAACAGATTTGCAAACGTGGAGGGGGCACTTCCCAGGTCGTCTCAGCTGGGGTGGGGCGGGGTCCATTTCCTGTTCCTCGCAGTCATCCTCACTGCAGGGTGGCGGCACATAGGCCTGTCCGGCAAAGCCACTGGGGATGCCAGTGGCCCTCCTGGACCTGCCTGCTCAGGGACGCCTTGCTGCTGCCCGGGCCTCTGCGGAGGGAAGCGCCCACTGGCCCAGCTTCTGTGTTTCCTTCTCAGGTGGCCGTGTTAAACAACCACGAAGAGTTAGTCCAGTTACTTCTAGACAAAGGGGCGGATGCGAGCGTAAAAAACGAGGCAAGTGACTCGAGGGCTCCCCCGGGCTGTCCCCTGGGGAAGAAAGCGTGCGTGGGCAATGCCATTCTTGTCTCTTCTTTCAGTTCGGCAAGGGCGTCCTGGAGATGGCCAGGGTGTTCGACAGACAGGTCGGCATGTTCTTCCCGCCTTTCCAGGCTCAGATTGTAGTGCCTTACAAACCCTGCCCAGACAGACCCTTGGTCACATGCCCCTGTTGTCGCTGATCTAGAACGTCATCTCCTTGCTGGAAGAAAGGAGGAAGAAGCAGATGCCAAAGAAGACGGCCGTCCCCTCCGTCCGCTGACCCAGGCACCACCTTCCTCCGAGAGCCGAGTGACAGAAAGCAAATGTGACCGCGGCTCTGAGGGATGTGCGATGCTGCGTCTCTGAGGGCTGTCCATTTGAAGTATTTATTCCGTTGAAGATTCGCCGTGACCTTTGTAGGACATGGCCGTTCCCACTTTGAAATACACCTCTTTACACAAGCACGCGGGGCTCTGCTGTCATCCCTGGGCGTCTGCGGCACGGGGGTGTCTGCTCGCCCTGCACCTGTGGGACTCAGACGAGCACGCACAGTCTCCCACCCCGCCCCTGCCCCCATGCTGACCTCTGGGCTGCTCCTGGACAGCCCAGGGAATTGTCTCCCTTGTGTGGTTTCAGTGACAGTGTGCCCACCCAAGGTCAGGCCTTCCAGGAGGTGTTGCGGGCTGGTCTTCCGTCCTGGACTGATGTTCCTCCGGAAAGCCCAGGAGGCTGCGGGCCAAGTTCTCTCTCCTTAGCTGCTGGCTGCACGTCGGAGCACTCCGCATGCGGTCCAGGACTCTGACAAGGCTCTGTCGGAGGGGTCTGGCGGAGGGTTGGTCTCTCTCAGACAGACCTGTCTGAGGACATGCTTGCACATCCCTCGGCCTTGGCCACGAAAGGCCTGGTCTGCTGGCAGGTTGGCCACTTTGCCAAAGAGCGTATTAAACTCAGCCTCTGAACGAAAACGTGTTTTGAGGCTGATCATGCAGTGCGGAGAGACGTGGGAGTTAACCTCAGTGAGGTCCACTGCTTGGGGCTTAGCCACAAACGTGGGGGAACTTTGACCCGGCAGGCAGCCCCCTGAGCTAGCAGGTAGCAGGCCGTGTGCACGTAGTGTCTCCCCAGACACTCTGGTTACCTCAGCCCCACGAGAAGACCAGCCATAGAGGTTCGCGTGGGGGTGGGGATTTCTCTGCAAGGAAACACGAATTGAAGGCAAGGGAGGCACCGGAGCTGCGGGCAAGGGCGCAGAGAGCAAGCTCCAGGTTTTGCTGGTGTTGGCCATTCTCAGCCTTATTCCGTGGGGTTCACAGAACTAGAATTAGAGATGAGGGCCATATGCAGTCCTCTCCTTGGGTAGCTCATTAGTGTTTTACCTTTTGTACAAATGCAGATTTATTTACATTTGCCACATTCGATTTTTTAAGTCTCCCTTAAAAAAGACCGCTTTCCAAGCGCCACCTCCACGATCAATGTTGACACAAACCTGACCTTCATTTCTCAGTCTTCTGGGGGTCTGACTCACCTGCCCCATCTGCGGCAGGCGGGCACACCCCCATTCGCCCTGGCAGAAGCTTGGCTGCGCTGTCTCATTCTCCCGACCGAAGGCTTGGCCAGAGCAGGGGCTGACCTCGGTCAGCGACATGGGAGTAGAAATGGCTCCTGCCTTCTGAGCAGAAGTTTTAAGGCCCCCCCACCATCTCTCGTTCCTCTGCTGCAAGGCCAGCTGGGACCCAGACGGCGGCTGCTACATGAGCCCAGGGCCCCGCTCACCCCGAGGGGACACGACCCTTGAGTAAGAATGACCCTTTCACGCCGTAAGTCACTGATGCTCAGTGGTGGTTCGCTGTGTCCGTATAATTTAGCCCAAAATGGCTGCTCACAAGGGGCAGCTGGATGTTGTGAAGTTAATTTTCCACAAACAACACTAGTACCTCTCGAGTCCTTTGATTTCCAGTCTTAGTTCATTCAGATTTTGAGAAACTGTGGAATGGATACTGACTATTATCGACTCTCTCTGTAGCATCTCTGGCAACCATAACATGGTGTGCTTCCCTACAATCTGTCAATCTGGTGACTTGGATGATTACATTTTTATTCTTGTAAAGATTTTATTTACTCATTTTTAGAGAGAAGGGAAAGGAGGGAGAAAGGTGGGGAGAAGCATTGGTGTTTGATGTTCGAGAGATACATTGATTGGTTGCCAATCACATGCCCTCAGCTGGGGACCCGGCCCATTACCTGGCATGTGCCCTGACTGGGAATTGAACCAGTGACCTTTCGGCTTGCAGGCTGGTGCTCAATCCACTGAGCCACGCCAGCCAGGGAGGATTATTAGCTTTCTAACTATCGAACCATCCTTGTATGGCTGAGGTGCTTCCTCTGGGTTCGAGTGGACTCTGGGTTTTACACGCTCACATGCTGTGTGTATTTGGTCTTTACCTTCTTGCTTAATGAGATTGGACAGTAGTTTATCTTGTGTTTTAATTTTCCCAAAGAAGCCACCCACGGTTTTGTTAGTTTTACTTTTCCCCATTAATTTATACTTTTTATTTCTACCAATTCATTCCTTCTCTTTCCCCCTAGGCTTATTATTTTTTTGCTCCTTCGTAACTTTTCAGGGAGGCTATTTAGGTCCTTTTCATCCTTTTTGTTTATTAACACGTGAAGTCAGGGTTTTGCGCGCCCCCTCCCCCAGGCACTGTGTCAGCCGTGTCCCACGGGCTGTTCAGCAAGCCTCCCTGAGGGACAGCTTCCCTGCAGGGGCTTTTCAGATACCAGCATTGTCGGGGGCCCAGGGCCCCACCCCAGACCCTCTGAGCTGAAGTCTTGAGGGGACGGACGATGCCGAAGAGCATCCCTGGTGAGTTCTTGTGATTCGAGGAGTGTGAGAAATGCAGCCCCAGAGATGGTTTCGTTTGCTCTTTTCTCAATAATTTGCAATTCACCTTTGATTTGTCACATTTCTAGGGCAGAGCATTGTTTTTCTACTTTTAGTGCATTATAATCTTGAGAATTTGTCTGTAGTATTTGGAATTTGAATTTACTTTGTGGCTTAATATACAAAATTATAAATACGTGTACGTATATTTCCAGAGGCCTTTGAAAGAAACGATCATATTCTGTATGTTTGAAGTGTCCCATCTGATACATATCAATTTGATCTACGTTATTAACTATGTTTGAGGTCTTCTACGTACTTATTTTTTGCCTACTTGTATTTTCATCGGTGGAGAAAAGTAACAGTATGAAGACCTTGTTACCTCCTGTAAACCTATTTTTCTTTGTATTTGCTTCAGTGTGTTATGAAGTTAGATGCTGTTTTTCAAAAGTGTAAATAGATTTGTATTATGCTTAGATTTTCACTCTGGATAAGTCTCTTGTAAATGTTTCTATTTCTGCTTGCTGGCTTTTTGAATTTCTCTCTTCTGTAAATAAGACGAATATTACAAACTTTATTCTGGTAGGTTTCGCATTCACTTTGTTCACAGAGAGGGTCCGGTTCCCCCGCCCCAGGTGTGTCTGTGAAATCGGGCCTCTCGTCCTGTCACCCGACTGGGTCGTGTGGACGGCAGTTCGGTCCCCTGCCCCCAGCTCACCTTGCTCCTTCGTCCCCTGCGTCCAGCTCCAAACTTTCCTTCTGTCTCTATCAAGGAAGGAGAACACAGACACGCTTTCCTACGGGAGCCTCCCCCTTCCCCATTCCGGAGCATTCCCAGTAATGCACGGGACGCATCTTTGTATTGACCTGTATACCATTTATTGGATATAATAGCCTTAACAATGACTTTTTCTACGGAAATAGCAGGTTGTGTCATCTGGAGAAATGTGTACAAAAGCGATGGCCTGTAACATATGAAGGCAGGGGACAAAGAGTTAGCAAACCCAAGCACGACCAGGGGTGAGGCCTGCGCAGTCCAAGTGCCGTCTGGGCGGCGGCACCCTGGCTGCGCTGAGTTGCCCGCAGCCCAGTTTTGAAGAGTTCTGTCACCACACACCACCACCCCCGGGTCTCCCCCACCCCCACCCTCGCTCCCAGAGGGACCTGACGGAAGAAGGTACAGGGGCACCTGAGCCCGGCCCTGCCTGTCCTGCCTGGGATACTTAGCGGGGTTTCCGTTTTCTAATTTGACATTTTTTCCCAGTCACTGTCCTACTGAAGTGCCCACCTGTAGGCCGTGAACACGGGCATCGTCCCACCTCCCTGTAAAACTGAAATGACCCTGTTTTACTGTTTATTTTGTCTGACATAAGGTGTGCTATGCTGACGGCTAAACACCCATTTTATGGAAGGGGGACCCACGGGGGGACACAGGACTTGGGCCTGAAGACACTGCGGAGGATCGAGGTGGTCGTGGAGCGCTCAGCCCGGGAGGCGGAGTCACCCAGAGAACCCGCACGGTGAGTTCAGCCCTCTGGCCGCCACTGTCCTTGCTGCACACTGTCCCAGTTCTACATGTGGCATTTCTCTAGTTTCCCTCCAGGACATGGGCTCTCAGCGGCTGGACTATACGCTGCCACTGCTGTCCCCAAGGGGGGGGTCATCTTTACGAAAGGCAGGGGATGGCTCATTAATGTGTAGGTGAGTGGCTCCCGGGAGCCGCTCACCGTGCAGATGTGATTCTCAGCCTCCCAGGACTTCCTAGTGGGTTCTCTGCACCACTGTCAGTTTACGAACAGGTTTGTAAGGAACGGAAGCCAACGGAGGCTGGAGAGGGTGAGTCTTTGGGCAGAAGTTGCTGTGGGGGCCGGGCCTGGGGGTGGGACTCTCCGGGTGCAAGGCTGGCAGGGCGGCTGGTGGGGTAGCTCTGAGCCGCAGCCCTGAGAAGGCTGGGCCCCAGGCACCTGGCAGGTGGCCTGTGGGGGCAGCTGCTGCCACAGCGGTCACTGCTTTGGCCTAAAGTGGCTACAAAGGAACGCAGAGGCTACTGGAGACCAGGGAGACACGAGCCCTGGGCTTGATCTGAGTGACAAATGGATGTGTCAGCCTTGGCCACCTGGGCCCAGGTGTGTTTAGGGACGTGCTTGTGAGGCATGGGGAGGAACTGGCAGCCAAGGGCTGGCCTCAGTGGCGGAGGGAAGGAGAAAAGGCGGTCCCTGTCACATCCCCCACCAGCCCACTGCAGTGTGTGAAAGCCGCAGCCTGAGCGTCACACCTGGGTGTCGGCACTGGGAGCCGCTGGGGAGGGTTGGTGTCATGTTTATCTGGGTCACCTGTGTTTGGCAGTGAGGAAAGTTTTCCCAGGTCAGCCTGGGCTCCTGCTCCCAGAACACCCAGGGGAGCCCCCGTAGCCGAAGTGTCCGAGGACACGAGCCTCAGCGGGGTGGGCTGCAGAGCGCCGGGCTGCAGAGCACCAGGCTGCGGGAGAAAGCGTACCCAGCAGCCCCGGCAGGCAGCCTGGCCTCTCAGGTCTCATTGGCTCAGGACACAGCAGGTGAGAGATGGCAGGGATGCTCGGGCACTCCACCTGGCCAGCGCCGTGGAGGCCACAGCTCCCAAGGACTCTGTCGCAGGTCGGAGCGTTTGCTGTTCTTTCCAGGGAAGCACCGCTGTGTGGTGCTGACTCGCCAGAGAACAAACGGTCTCTGCTTTTAGCCCGAGAATGCCCCGTCAAGCTAAGGAGGCATGAAACCATCCCCTCGGAGACCAGTCAGGAGTAGCTGCTCTCGTGTCATTTAATCTGTGGCCTTTGTGGTTTCTGTGATGTCATCCCACATGTGCGAGCTGGAAAAATTCACAGTGGGCAGTGCAGCCTCCGTGTGCACATTTCGACAATGGAAAATGTTAGGCATTGTTTCTCTTGGTTGCTACACATCTGACTCCATGTGTCAGGAAAACAAACTGTTACAAAACTGTTGAGGAGATAAACTTCAGAACAGCGTGCCTGGAAGGCTAGCCCCGCCCTCGCCAGGAAAGCGGGGCAGGTAACCTCAGCTACTGTGAGTCGGAGGGAGCCAAGTGGTGACCCTCAGGGCCCACTGTGGGTCCCAGCACGTTGGCTTTCTCAGCGATGGCCGTGGAAACGCAAATCAACTCTATTGTTCATGTCTCTAAACCATTAAACAATGTGAAAAATAGGCTGCCGTTGAAAGATGAGTATTGTTTTTGTTTCCATCATCTGTGAGGATATAAAAAGAGGGAGGCACACCACCCCCACAAAACACCTGGCTCTTGTTTCCTAAGTCATAGTAAAAAAGAAGTTATTGCTAAGTACTCGCAGTCCATGTGCATTGCATCTCGGAAGCGCCGTCCCTTTAACTGCACCATCTGTGTGCTGTAAGGGGCCATGAGGGCTGAGTGTGTTCTTACCCAGCGATACGCTGCATGGCTCTGGAAAAGCAATCAGTACTGTAGAGATAAGGAAGTGTCACCGGCCACGGCCTTGTGGTGGCCGGTGATGACGAGACGTGGGGATCACAGCATTAACCTCCTCGACGGTCGGACCGTCCCTCGTTCTCTGAAGCAGCAGGGAGATCAGAGCTAAGGACAGACACACACACAGTTCCCAGCCTCTTCCTCCCGACGGGAGGAGGGGCTCCAAGGCCGCAGCCAAGGCTGTGGGCATCCACAAAGCCCCACATGATGCACCGTGAAAATTCTGTAAACTTTTCAACAGTATGTTTTGGCCTTAACACGATTAGCAAATGTAATAGCAGTTCCAGTAATTCTGTGTAGATGCCTCAGCAGTCCTATTCTCTAACATGGATTTGCATTGCTAAGAAGTTAATAATCATGTAATAAACAGATGCGACGAGAGCCGGCATGTGGTCGCACTGGTTTCCCGTGTGTGTGCGCGTGCGTGTGTGCACATGTGTGTGTGTGCACATGCGTGTGTGTGATGCAGACTCGCGACCCACGATCGTGGATACTGCATTGCCTGGAGACGGTGGGGAACAGGAGAGAGTAAAATGCGGTTTTGTTTTTGGGAAGGCAGACCAGGATTCTTGGTGCCTTTGGTCTGTCTGCTTCGAGGCAGAGAGAAACCACGGAAAGGACCCCAGACGAAGCCTTCGCTGCACGATAGAGCGAATGGGGGGATGCTGTCGGTTGCCTGCTGGTGGCACGGGCCACGCGAAGGCAGAGGCACAGTGGCAGTTTGTGTCACCTCAGTGCGTCGCACCTTTCCTCCCGCCAGACACGGGTGGCCTCACGGTCTTCTTGCAGATGTGGCTCCCGCGCCGGACGCTCGAAGAGTGAACGGCTGGAGGGGCTGTGGCCCCAGACTGCGTTTCACGACTACCGAGGATCGAAAAATTAATCTCATCGCACTCTGTGGTGCTCAGCGGGTAGGTGGCAAGTGTTTACCAGATTCAGACTCCTGCTCAAAACATCTTTTAAAAATTCCTGCAGCCAAGCTTGGAAAAGAGGGTGCCGCCCCGCCCCAGAGAACTTGCAAGTAACTTATGGTTCTTTGGCTAACAGATGCGAATAAGTGGACGCAGACGCAGCCGGAACCAGGGAGCGCAGCATTGCGTCAGGTTGCAGCTTTTGCAAGCTTAGGGCTTCTGCCTAGTTTTTAATAAGCTGAACCTTGCAACAAAGGGAGATTTTATCTACAGAAATGATTCATTGGGTCTGGTCACTGGTTCACATCTGCAAATAGTTACAGCCCCGTGGAGAGCCGCCTCTGTTCGTCTGAACAGAGTCCTCGTGCTCCAGGGGAGAGGACGAGGTGGTGATTTGCTGAGCCCCCAACAGCGATGGGGGGATGGGGCTGCAGGGCTCAGGGGAGCGTACTCACGAAACCCCGCCCTTCCCACCTGAGTCAGGTGCTGAGGGCGGCCCTGCGAAGTGGGCTGCTGGCAGGAGGAGTTGCTGGTGTTTGTGCAAAGCAAACCTTGTGGCCTGCTCTCCAAATAGGCTCCTGGCTGGTGAGCTCAAGGTGAAGTCTCAGCCTGGCCTGGTGTTCCAGTTTCTGACCTGGTAGGGCCACACCTTCCAACCTCTCTCTGAAAACCAGGTTCTCTCCACAGCTTCCTGGTCAGAAACCTGATCCTCCCCTGCCCTCCTGGACCTTTGAGGCGGAGCCCTCGTGGGCCAAGCACGGCCTGGACCTGCAGCCCCTGGCCCCGGCCTGAGGTGGCAGGTTCCAGAGAATCACGTGAGGTTCCACCTGGGGTCTCTGGAGCTGCGTCTGGCCCCACGACCACAGCCCCGGCTGGTCGGGCGACGGCTCGCCAATAAAGCCTCGATCAGAAGGCAACTTCCTGTCCAGAGTCCCGTCAAGCATGACATTTCAAGTTCACTCAGCTAGTAAAAGCACGAGAAGGCTTCCTTCCTCGGAAAACTCAGTGGTGGAGAAACGCCCGTGACAGCGCGCCGCACTGGGACAGGCGATCTGCATAAATTAATAATTTACAAGTTCCTGAGCAGGCTCACAGAGCACCGCAGCGCAGCCCAGCACCGGCGGCAGATGCTCGGAGTTCTTAAAGTAGCGCTGTTGTCAACATGAAAATTCTAGAAGTTGGTACAAAAAAGTAACTCCACCTGGAGCTGAAAGATAGTGCAAACTTCTGTCTTCACCGTGGAGAAGTGTCGGCTGGCTTCTCACTTCGTATAGGCGGGGTGGGCAGGTCTGGGTGCAGGGTGTGGCCGTTTGGGAGCCACTCTGCATCAAGAGAAAAACAAAACCGAGTCAGAGGCCTCAGAAGCCCTCCGGGTGGGCGCAGACGTCCCAGGTGGGTGGTCTCTGCCTGTGCTCGGACCCAAATCTGGGATCAGACACCAGCCCTTTGCTCTGGGGCCTGGGGCCTGCTCTGGGCTTCGAAGGGGCTGCAGATTCCCTAAGGGACCAGGCTTCCCAGCAGTTGGGGACTTCTGACCAGGAGAGGTGCCCTCCTGGAAGCTGTACATCCCATCCACTAGTGGGTGCTCGAGGGGCAAGAGGGGAGTGAGCCCCAGGTGTCATTTAGCACCTTAAGAAGTTATTGATAGTTGGTGTTTTGGGGGCAGTTAACCTTCAAAACCCAGAGTGGATCCGCACCCACAGCCTGTCTCGTTTTTACGGGCCAGAGTGTGCCTGTGGGGAGCGAAGCCTGACAGGTGGGACCTCCCCCAAAGGGACTGTGCAGAGTATCCTCCTCCTCCCAGGACAGGGCCACCCCAGTGAGCACTGGGTCAGCCCCGGCAGAGGTGAGCGGCCGCCCTGGGAGGGCTGTCCCCTAGGCGTGCCCATGCCAAGTGTCTTTTCAGTCTGTAAAGGGCTGCAAGGAGAAGGCGGCGGTCTTTTTGAACGAGAAAGGGAACTGCCAGGCCCGCGGACAGACTGCGGTGAGACCCCTGCGGTGCTCGCCGACTGGCGCTTCGTCTGCGTTCACGCAGCCGGGAATCGGAGCGTGGCCCTGACCCTCTGCCCGGCTTTCTCTCGGAGACCAATGAGGCAGCGAGCATGTTCCCAGGCCGGGCGTTCCCCCCAAAGCTGCCATGAGGTCACCAACAGGCGCCCGCCCCCTGCAGAGAGACTGAAGCGCTGGACCCCGGGCCCCCACCTTTGGCTTCCTGCAGGGGGTGGCACACAAGGCAGGGGACGGTTCACCCCACCTGTGTGCTGGGTGGACAGGGGTGGGGCGAGGGCCTGATCCGCAGCATCGGCCTGTCTCCACAGGGCACAGACCGGGCTACTGACGCCAGGTGCCTGAACCGGGACGAGCTGGGCAGTGGCCACCACATGGAAACAACAGGTGCAGGTGACCACGAGCGCACAGGTGACAGTAAAAATGTGGTCAAGAGCGGAAGAGGGGTGTGTTGTGCATTTATGACATCTCATTTTAAATATAACTTCTATCGCTGTATGTATATAATACAATTTTTAACAGAGGCTGGGCTCAGCACCGAGCTTGCCCGATTCCTGGAAATTGGCTCCTGAACACCAGCGCAGGCTGGCTTCAGGGCCCCACCCGATTCGCCTCCCCATGTAAGTCGGGACGCAGGACGAGCCGTTCTCATCCTCTGGGGGACGGTGGGAGGTGAGCATGGTTGTGGAAAGTCTATAAGGTGGTCCCTTTGCCCATCGTCCCGAGAAGCTCCCCGTACACCGGGTCTCAGCTCACCTCGCGGCTTTTCCAGCCTGACTCCCGTAGCCAGCCCCCCGCTTCCACTGCCCGTCCAACCCCACTGTACTGCTCAGGCCCGGGGGGGCGGGGGCAGCGTCCGTCAAGGACTGCGGTTGTTCGGGAGGTATGGGGTCGCCTTCACAATACTGCATCGCTTGGTGGCTCCTCTCAGCACCTGCCACTTCCCGGGGCACACTGGGGCCATCGCTAAGGGCGATGTGGTTGTTCCTGGGATCACAGGCTCACAGCGGCCCCCAGGTGTGGGGGTGTGGGAAGCCTGGCCCAGACCAGCCCCCCATCCTGCCATGATCTGAAAGCCCAGCTTCACGCAGCAGCCCCACACAGCTCAGGGGAGAAGGAGGAGGGATGTCTGTGTCTCACTGACCTGAGGGGGGTCAGGGGAAGCCCCGACTCGGGCTGCCCTGGGGTCCTGGTGGAGGCGTGGCTGAGCCGGGCCCCCTTGCTCAGAGGGTCTGCAGGCAGCGGCTTCTGGGGAGGGTCCGGCTTCCGAGTTCCCTGCAACGAACCACGAGATGGTGTGTGAACACTCATGGCTGTGAACTGAGACAAGACACTGGCCTCTGGGGCCTCCTATGTCCCCCGAAAAGTTGGGGGTGGAGCATGGTAAGTGGCCGTGTGGCGCAGGTCTCTCTATCTGGGCACACTTCCTGAACACAACGTTCTCACCACACAGGTGGTAGCGGGCGGCAAGGCTGTCCTTGGGGGTCTTCGCGCCAAGGTCTCTCCAACACGAGAGTCACCCATGACACCAGGTGGTCCCACACACTCAGAGGCGGGGCTTCAGGGCCATGCTGCCCACAGGCCTGGGCAGATGGCTGAGGCTGGCGTTTCGGGGCCTGTGTCCCTAGGCGTCTTTTCAATTTGGAAAGGCCGACAAAGGGAAGGCGGTGACCGTCTTTTGCAACATCCCATTCACGTCTTCCAGTTTTCCAGAATCTCAGGATGGAACTGTTCACCTGGGGATGGGTTAGCTAACGAGGATGGTCGCCACCCATCTGAGTAAGGTCAGCGGGCCAAAGGCTGGTGCAGGTGCTTGTGAAATACGCACAAGCTGTACCACCGAAATGCTCTCTAGATGTCAGATCAAAGACTGACAGACTCATCTGGAAAGTGGTGCCAAGAAGTAAAAGCCAAGACCCTGAGGTTGAGGGACACGGGACACGGACCTGGGACCAGCAAGGGAGTAGGCAGGAGAGCACAGACTGGAGTGTAAGTCCAGATGGGTTCTTGCTGGAGACCGTCTTTGTTACCCGTGAAGGTCCCCCTTGCTGTCACTGAACCTCAACTTCTCCCTCTGTAAAATGGGAGACCACAGGCTTATCTCCTACATAGCACTGTTATGCAGACTGACTAGTTCCTAGGAAGCCCCCAAAACACAGACAACAATGAATAACATCAGCCTTCCTTCATGCCACACAGTTTAAAGTGCTTAATGGAACTAGGAAGACAGCAGACGTCATGACAGTAAAATGACAACTCACTCCTGTTC
>PVKM010042911.1:0-12679 GCA_004027735.1 Carollia perspicillata
TCATGACTTGGAATACTTCTTGCCCACCCCTTCTTGCCTGTAAGGTCTCTTTTGAGAAATCAGCTGATAGCCTTATGGTAACTCCTTTATAGGCAACTCTCTCCTTTCTTCTTGCTGCTTTTAAAATTCTCTCCTTAATTTTAATCTTGGGTAATGGAATTATGATGTGCCTTGGTGTGTGCTTCCTTGGGTCCAATTTTTTGGGGACTGTTTGAGCTTCCTGGACTTCCTGGAAGTCTATTGCCTTTGCCAGATTGGGAAAGTTCTCCTTCATTATGTTTTCAAATAAGTTTTCAATTTCTTGCTCTTCCTCTTCTTCTTCTGGCACCCTGTAGGGTAAGTGGAGGCAGTCTGGCTTCCTCACCCAGGTGTCTGGGTAACTAAGAGGAGAAGTGTTTCCATAGCCTTGGTGGAGCCTGGTAACCAGTGTTCTCATAGCCTTGAGACTGGGTCCGATAAACTGTTCCCATAACAGGAAGTGGGCTCACATGTGCAGAACTATTGCATGTTATGTAAGGTTTGGGCAGTTTTCTGGCTTTGTTCCTCTCTAGTACTTAAACAGGTAGGGGCTTCCCACTAGTTAGGCACGCAGCTTGTGGCATGCATGGTTCTCCCACCCATGAATAAAGGCATGTCAAGCATGCCCACGGCTCCACGCATTTTCTTTTGTCTACTGGAGGCAAGAGTGGATCTGCTTGTCCTTGATCAGTTGCAACACATACCCCTATGATTCAGATGTTGAGACACTTAAAGTTGTCCTGGAGGTTCCTAAGCCTGTCCTCATATTTTGAAATTCTTGTTTCTTCATTCTGTTCTAATTGAATATTTATTTCTTCCTTCTGGTCCAAATCATTGATTTGAATCCTGGTTTCCTTTACATCACTGTTGGTTCCCTGTACATTTTCCTTTACTTCACTTTGTATAGCCTTCACTTCTTCCTCTATTTTGCAACCATACTCAACCAATTCTGTGAGCATGCTGGTTACCAGTGTTTTGAACTCTGCATGTGATAGGTTGGTTATTTCTTCATCACTTAGTTGTATTTTTTCTGGAGCTTTGATCTGTTCTTTCATTTGGGCCATATTTCTTTGTCTTGGCATTCACCAGGGCCAGGCAACCCATGTCACCGTGTTGTGGTTTTGTATGTTGGGGAGGGGTTCGAGAGGGAACAATGCCATTTGCTCAGCTCTAGGCTGGCTTTTAGTCACTTCCTCTGCTACCCACAAGCAAATTGGGTCCTTCTGGTGCTGATTCCTGAGTGGGTGGGTTTGTGTATGTTCTAGGACTCTATTGGCCTTTCCAATGAACTCTCCTGGGAGGCTGGGAGTTTCTCCCATTGCCACAACCCATACAGGTGTTTACAGTCAGAGGTTTTGAGGCTTTATTTTCCCCCACTGGAACCCTGGGTTGCGTAGTCTGTCTTGCTCCCCAGTTGTTCCTCCTGGTTTATCTGTACACAAATGTGGGACTACCCAGTCCACCAACTGCCACCTTGCCACGTGTCATCTCCATGCTAGCTGCTGCTTTCTGCCCCTCCTATCCTTCTGAATGTTTCTTCTTTAACGCCTTGGTTGTCCGACTTCCATACAGTTCGATTTTATGGCAGTTCTAGTTGTTTTTAAATTTGTTGTTGTCCTTCTTTTGGTTGTGCGAGGAGGCAAAGTGTATGTATCTGCCTCTATTGTCATCTTATATATTAAACAGTTGACTCTCTTATCTCTAGTCTAAGGTTAAATCTTCAAAAGTTTTGAATCTGACCAGCCCTCCAGCCTAACAGCAGAAGTTCTAAATGCACAGAGTGCCTACCACATAGACACCACGTACAACATACTTGCTTCATCTAAGAGTATTTGAATGATCTATAACAAATAATCTATTTCTTTCTTTAAGTTTATTTATAAAAATTAATTAAAAAGTGTCCCTTTCCTTAAAAAATGCTACCTTATTTAAGTAAATTCTGGTCTTAATTTGACAACTATAGATATGCTTTAGGCAAATACAGCTGAAAATATCTAAATAAGATGGTATCTTTTTTCCTTTCTAATGATATATTCATGAACTTAAGAAAAGAAGTGACAGTTTGGACAGTATTATCTTCCCAGTTTGAGAAGTAAGAGGGGATGGAGAGGGTCAAATCCCCATCCTGTACTTGATACCTTGACTATTCATTTTCTTCATAATGACTCAGAGTGTCACCACCCTGTGGTACTCTGGAATAGAAAAAAGAAAGAGAAAGAAAACTCCAAAAGAACTCGCCTCAGCAAAACGGGCAGGATTCCTTTCATTTCCCCTAACTTTCTACCTTAGGCTTTAATTATACTGCTAGATAGTATTCTCGGCTCAAGCACAAATTCTTCTGGGCAAGAATTCAAATGTATGCAGATTGTCTTTTGAATCCCTCTGCAGCTCTGTTACGCTTACCGGAATGTATCCAAAGTCATTTCCATGCTGAATGGCTTACGAGACAGGCTAGATCCCCATGTCACTTATTCGTATTCTCACTTTTCAACTCCTCTTTTCTGTTTCATCGGGCCTCTTCAAATAGGCCTCAAGAAAACACGTCATTGTTTTTCTTTGTATTGTAGTTAATACAATATAATCTGCATAGACCTGGGAATACAAGGAGTAAAGGGGAACGTTGGAGAACTCTGGCAGCTGGGTGGAGGAGAGTAAGCGAGCGTATGTTTACAGATTTAACAGGACAGGTGTCATGGTGCCAAGAGACGAGAGCTTTTTAGGGATGGGTGATTGTATTTTTTCCAATAACATTCTCAGCTCTCAGTTTTCACCTAGAGAGAATTAAATACCACTGTGTTTCACTCGTGCGGCTCTTTTTATCTATTAGAGGAACCCTCCCAGGTCATGGAGGAAAAACACCTCTCTATGACTAGCTATTCTTTTATCATAAACTAGCTTCTTTTGGGGAGAACCACTCAACTGACTTTGGTTGCTGTGAAGTTGTCTAGTTGAGTGAACAGATATTTTTCATCCTTTAGAAAGCTATTTTGGTAAAGAAGAATGCTTGTTAGGACAGTGTGATCCTGGCCTCATATTTGGGCAAATGGTTCACTTAGTGGGAATGGTTCACTTTAGTGGGACAGGAAAGAAAAAAAGGGAGACTTATAATTCATGCAAAACAGAATGTGAGAATGCCCATCTGAGAATTGACTTAGGTTTCTTTCAACTCCCAAATTAAAGTCTCCTGTTACAGAGTTTTCCAAGTAACGAGTTGTGGGTTAGTTACTTCCTAGTCTCTGATTTGTTTACTGTGATAACTAGGAGTATGTTTAATCAGTAGTCAATCCCTCCTCCTCCCCTTTGGGACAGAATATACTTCCTAATTCATTGACTCTGTTTGGCCATGTGACTTGCTTTAGCTAATGGAAGTGAGAAAAGGCTATAAATAAAATGTGTTTGTGTAATTTTATTTGATGTTTATGTTCCAGTCATGAGAAAAGCATGCCCCAAGTAGACCTGAGTTCAGTCCAAAGCCTGGAGCCCTGTGTAGCCATCCTGCTTTCTGAAGCATAACTTCCTAGCCAAACCAATCTACATCAGCAAAGTAATATTCACCCGCAGATTTATGAACATTTAATGTGTGTTTTTGTTTTAGAATAATTTGTTATGCAGCATTACTATCGCAATAGCTGACTGATGCATATACTTAGAAGAAAGGTGGCATAAACATAAGCTCAGAAAAGCAACTTATCTAGCTTAATAATTTCTCAGTCTCAGCCATAAAGGGCATAGCAGCAAAATTACTTAGTCATGTCGTTTAGTTTGAAATGAATTGTACATCTCTGTATAAATTTAAACTTAGGTAAAAATATATCAAATTTGAAAATAAAGTCATTTAAATTAATAAAGTCATTTTGTTTTCAAATATTTTTCTCAGAACTCTCCACTACAAACATTCTTAATGAGATGGTTCTGTGTGAGTAGCAGAGTTCAATAATATTATTTGCGATCAGTTCTCCAGTGATCCATCCATCCATCTATCTATCTACATTTATTATTTTTTTAGTTTATAGTATCATCTAAGAATAATTTGTAGGTCTTAGGTAATTCATATAAGTTAGAATTAGAAGAATATTATTTAAATTTTCTGTATTTGAATTACATACGAAATCTCTTATGTAATCATTGTAGCAAAATTAGAAAATACATGTACACAAACAAAAAACCCTACATACGTGTACCACCTAAAGATAACCTTTGCTCAAACTGTTCATCTTCACAAAACTTCTTTTCTGTGTGTGCTTGCATGCATGTACTTTTATATGCATTTATTACAATGGCCTCCCATTGTGCATAATGTTCTATAAACAGCTTTATCATTAAGTGCTATGTTGTAACTTCTCTCCATGACAGTAATATAGAACTACATAATCATTTTTAAAATATTTTATTTACTTATTTTTAGAGAGAGTGGAAAGGAAGGAGAAAGAGAGGAAGAAAAATGTCGATATGTCAAACATCAATCAGTTGCCTCTCACATGCCCCCTCCCAGGACCTGGCCAGAAATCCAGGCATGTGCCCTGACTAGGAATCAAACCTGTAAGCTTTTGGTTTGCAGGACACCCAACCCACTGAGCCACACCAGTCAGGGAGAGCTACATAATCATTGTTAATGGCTGTCTAATATTAAACAGAATACATGCTCTGGGGAGAAGGGTGTGGTGGAGGTGAAGGAGGGTATAGGGGGGATAAGTGGTGACCAAAGAAAAGAGGGAATACATGCTCCATAATTTGTTAACTAGCCTCCAATCTTTAGGTTGTTTTTAGGGTAGTTTTTTTTTCCATTATAAATAACCCTCGAATGAACACTCTTATTCATGTATTTTTTCCCACTTTTCAAATTATTTCCTTAGGATCAACTGCTAGAAGTGAAATTGCTAATGTAAAAGATATGGACATGTTTGAGACTCTTGTCAAGATAAGTCCCAGAAAGGAGGTGCCCATTCACATTCTCTGGAGCAGTAAGACTTTTATCACATCCTCCAATAAACGCGTGATGTTCCTTTTGAAAGACTCTTTTCTCTCACCTGTTTTCTTCTGTATACCTACTATTTACTTTATTTCCACTTTGAACATTTAAAAAAAGGCAAAATAGAAAATATTTACCCCTATGATATACAAAGAAATAAAACATAACTTAAGAAATGCCTTGAATGCCTTAAAATAAGTAAAAATAATCATGAAAGAAAAGTAGTCTTTTCTTTAGGGAAAAAACACTCTTAAATTTGTCCTCAATCTTGTTTGGAATAATAGCTAACAAAATCATAACTATTTGCAATCATGATATTAAATGGGCTTGTTGGAAATGAGTCATTTTGTACACATTGGGAGTTTTATGGTTAGTTTAATGTCACTGAATTTAATTTACTTAAATTGTCACTCACGCATCATTATACTTTGAAAAACCCTCCTCAGTCAGAGAGCTCTTAGCAGTGAACAAAAAATGCACAGTGCCTCTAAATTATAAGATCTGTGTGACTAGTTTATTAGGTGGAGAAACAGGCATGAAGCAATAGATTCTCTAGCAGTGGGAGTAAAAAAATAAAATTATAAATATAAAGATGCTACCGGAGAAGAAGTAAAAATTAAAACCAAGGAACATTTTCCTGTGACAAACCCAGTCTTTTGCCAGCACTGGTAGATATCATTACAAACTAGAGCCAGAATTTTAAATGGGATTGTTGCTTGGGAGTGACAACTGGCAGGGGAACCCATCTCGTGCATCCTATAACTCCCAGAAATCACGAAAACACATTTAAAAAAGAGAAATCCTCCAAAAATAATAGCACTTAAAAATTTTTGTATTTATTTTTTTCAGAGACGGGGAAGGGAGGGAGAAAGAGAGGGAGAGAAAAGCCAATGTGCCAGAGAAGCATCAGTAGGTTGCCTCCCCTCGCCCCCACCCCGCACCCGGCCCCCAAAGCGGGGCCTGGCCCACACCCGGGTGTGTGCCCCTGATTGAATCAACTAGTGACCTTTTTGTTCACAGGCCGGTGCTCAAACCACTGAGCACACCAGCCAGGACAAAAATAATGGTGTTTTTAAATACTACGAAACAAGCAAATGCAGTGAAGAATATATGGAAAATTGAAATTCACTTCAAGATCAACTCCTAAAATGTCATCTTAATGATTCATGTGTATTTGGAGAAAAATTTGGAAGTTCTAATCTCAAAATTAGACTTTAAAAGACTTTATTCCAAAATACTCTGGCACAGATAATTTCTTAATTTGCTTGTATAGCTCATTAGGGTTTTTAGCATTTACATGACACTTTATATTTCAAAGTACTTGCTTGACAAAAATCACTAACAACATTGTATTGAGAAACAACATTCTTTAAAAATAATTTGCATTTAAAAATGTACTTCACTTATTTGTTTCTCTTGTATCTTGCCTATTTCCTGGGAGTGCCTTTTTATTCAAATTCTGTTCAACGAATATTTGCTGAGTAACCACTCGGTAGGAAACTTTGTGTCAGAGCTTCAAAAGAACTAAAAAGATAGAGACAGAAAAGTGCATTAGTGGTTGCCAGGGTCTGGGGAGAGAGAGAAGTGGGGAGTGACTGCTTTATGGGTGTGGGGTTTCCTTTTTGGATGATGCAAATGTTTTGGAACTACTTAGTCGTGATGGTTGGACAACACAGTTGAATGTGAAATACCACTGTGCACTTTAAAATGGTTAAAGTGGCAAATGTTGTGTATTTATCACAATTTTTAAAAACTCAGGCAGAAAAAATAACTAGGTGAGTCAATGAAGAAGCACAAATATTCCACTTCAGAAGTGCATTTCATCAGAAAGACATTTAAATATCTTTCCACTATTGCTATGGACTGCATGTAGCGGCAGTGTCGAGTGTAATTCAATAAACAGGTGTGATTAGGGAAGTCATAGGCAATGATTCCCAAGCCTGAGCAGGAATGCCGAAATGAGCAGTGTGTGGTCCTTGCCTTTGAGTAGCTTTCAGTTTTATAGAGAATAAAGATAGCTATTAAACAAGGCCTAATACGAGACAGAGAGCAAACAACTATGCTATAAAGGTGAACACAGTGCTAAGGAGGCAAAGAGGATAATGAGATTAATTATTAGAAAAATCATCAAGGATAGAATAGCTTTGTACTTGATCTTCAAAGGTGGGTATGACTTTGCCAATCACATTAGATGGTAACAGTCAGTCTAGGCGAAGAGGAGAAAAAGCACAGAACTGAGAAATGAGAAGTCGTCATGGGGAGTCCGGCGTAGCCATGCTTGGCTGACCGGCTTAGATGGACAGCCCCAACCATGGAAGTTAATGTTGAGGAGGTATCATGACTCACAGGATAAGACTGGAGCCATTGAGAGTTTGCAGGCGATTTAGCAGTGACTGATTCCAACTTCGCACCTTCAGAACGGATCTTTCTTACAGCATCTGCTGAGTGGCCATTCAGCTGCTTTTGGAATTCCTCTGACTTTGAAGCCAGTACCTTCAGAGCCTGGGTTGTGATTAGGTGACTGAAATTTAGTTGGAGTTCTTGTATTCATCAAAAATCTGCCTCCCCACTATGTCTATACATTTATTTTAGTTCTGCCTTCTGAAACCACATAAAATAAATGAATTTTTTATATCAACTCTGCTAGTGTTTGAGTCAGTAAATACGTTCTCCTTTTATCTTCTCTTTTCTAAATTATATTCCTGGGTCCTTTCATTGTTACTCTGTTGACATGCTTTTTAAGACTCCTGCAATTCTCGTTTCTGTTTTCCGTACATTCCTGTGTCCCTATTTCATTGTAGCAGTCAGTATCACATTTGTTCCCCGAGGTTTGGTCTGAGTAGCATCTCTTCTGCTTCTAACACAGCCAGAGGGTCTATCCAAGGCTCTGATGGGCACGTCACCTCAATGACATATGTCAAGCTTAGAGTCAACTAATACCTGCTTACAATTGTTGGGTTTTTCGTAAGTAAAAATATTAAGTCATTTATCCCAATGTAGTACTCAAGTGTTATACTTTTAAGCGTATCATTTAAAAATGTCATTGCGTTAGACTTGACCTATAATTCAATATTATGAGAACCATGAGGATCCTCATTCTGTCGTCTGGTTTATTGGCTACCTGCTATCTTCTTGCCATTTATTAATTTGTAAGCATCCCTTTGATATCGATGTTCCAGTCATTAACACAACGTTTTAGAGAAAATTGTGGATGATATAATATTAAACAAATCACTATAGTTTTCCTTCCAGGTAGACTTTGAATTAGTCATTAATCGGCCATTTCTGGAAATGATCATTGAGCTAGTTATGAATCCAGCCATCACAGTGACTTCGAACAAACAAATCTGTACGTTGTTTTTCCATAAAAAAGCACAGTGGCTACGTTCTCACCGTCTCTTGGATCGTTCCCTCTGGGGGTGTTAGTGGCCATGTCCTAAAGGCTGTGCCAGTTTCCTATTTTTCTGTAACGAATGGCTACGAATTTAGCTGCTTAACCCAGCACCCCTTTAGCTCATGGTGCCATAAGTCAGGATTCCAACACAGCATGGCTAGGTTCTTCTTAGGACTATCAGCTGTTTTTGAGCAAAAACATTTTGTGTGAGGACATGCTTTCAAAAGTTCGCTCGTGCAAAATGAACCCACAGAGGAAACGGGAACTGGGGAGGGAATTTGGGTTGCTATCCAGCAGGCCTGGATGGAAATAACGACAGCTCCTAAACTGCGGAGGCGACAGGAGGATTAGACTGAGAGTTTGGAAAGGGAAATCACTGCAGAAATAGACTACTGGGTTTAGTGAGTTGCATTATTGTCGAGCATTGGGAAGTTACTCCATGGGAAGTCATTCAATGGCTTGATCGCTCCAGTCATGTGTGGGTAGCAGCTCATGGGAGGATGTAAGGAAAAGAGAGCTGAAAGATTATTAGGAGACAATGCAATTTACAAGTGTGGGAAATAGAAAGTTATAGAGAGAAGGACAGATTTGGAGGGTTTTAAAAAGTAGGAGGAGAATAAAAAGAGCTCAGTGCGAGACAAGATTTTCAAGAAGGAAGGAGCTAAGTAACATCGATTTATGCCCCTACTTTAAGATTAGAGAGCATGGTGACCAAGAAGCGAAATTGCAATGACTTTAAAAGTGTACTGTATGAAAGAAAAGGAGATACCCAGTATATTTCTAAGTGCAGTGATCTGGGGAAGCTGACAGAATATAAATCGTGTATGTTTCTCTTAAAGATGAGGATAAAGACCTGGTCTCTGAAAACTATTTCAATTCTAATGTTCTTCATCTATGGAGCTAAAGAATACTGGGAGATTGCAAAGAATAATTAGTTAAATATTCCTTTCAGTGGGGGTGGTTCAATTAATTTATTGCCAAAAATAACAATGCTGTATCTTAAGTGCTTCCTGAATTAAAAAAAACGGACTCATAATTTGGGTGTTGGCCACGGACTGCTCTCAAAGCTGCCCGAGGCTGTTCTTGCATCTGGGACACCTGACACCCATCCATTGTGACACTTGGCACCCGTTCATTCTGGTCACTGCCACCCATCAACCAAACTGCCCGGGCCTAAGCAAGCTCCTGGCAACCTCAGGAAAAGAAGGGACTACATCATCCAAAGACATTAAACAAGATCATGATATAGAGACACAATGGGCTTCTGGCAGAGCCACAAAGAATGGGTTTGAATAAGCACCGGCCATGCTTCAGTCTCTTTTCTCCATCCCATGCACTGGCCAACTTTACTGAAAGTATGCATGTCATCACTGACCTCATTCTCTTTTCCTGCTAACTTTTTCTAATGACCTCAGGGAAATCAAACTCTCAACCTCTTTTTCTTCCTCTTTGCCCATTTCCCCTTTTTCAATTTGCTCAAAAACTGGCCTTAATCAATTCTGATAAAAGTAAGAGAACAATAGTCATCTACCTCTATCAAGAGAATAATATTTGTGTGCTCTGAGGTTAAATTAGGGGTTGTGAAGAACTAATACCATTAACTTCCAAAGTCCGTGAAAATGAGGCATTCCTTTGAAAACACACATAAGTGTTTCAGTACATTACCACTGTCCTTTAGAACATGGTTTTTCCTTCAGCGGCAATATTCTGATTCTGTGTGTGTGTGTGTGTGTGTGTGTGTGTGTGTGTGTCTAGTTGCTGACATTGTGGAGGTTTGGTTTTCTGTTGCTTTTCAGGGCTAATGTCTAATAATTCATTTATGAGAGAAATAGGATTCTGCATAGTCCAGAAATTCAGTCACTATCTTCAGTCCTGTTTCTAGAAGAAAATACACTACGTTCCTAACAAGTGATTTCCCAGGTTAGAACACCAACCACTTGAAAGTTGAAGACTGCTTATACCTATATAACCAAAATATGATTAAATGTAATTTCTTAAGTGGTCCAATCTGAAGTTCATGCTATTATTCTCTTCAATAATTAGTTAAATATTATCAGCAAGGTCCTTCTGTTCTGCACGTAAGAAAGTGGCCACACGGCATGGGGATGATCATGCCCTCAGAGCCAGATAGAACTGCCTTCCAGCTGTGCTTCAATCGCTTGCACGCCCTATGGATCTGGGGAAAGTATGTAACTTCCGGTGACTTCAGTTACCTATTCTGTAAGACAGAATAATGTAAATGTGTATCTCTTAGAGTTATTGTGAGGGTTAAATAAATCGTATATGATAAGTTTCTGTCTCATAGCAAGGACTCAAATACCATTTCTAGACAGTAGAATAGTGGTCTTTTTAAATCATGTGCCCACATCATTAAAATATTTTCATCATATAGCTTTTATTCATTTACTTATAAGTCATATGCATATTTCTTCTAGACTAGTATAACATGCACATAAACATACAAGAAAGTAAAATTTTAAAAGAATGTGACAAAGATAATCTATACTTAAAAATAAATAAAAACATAAAGTATAAATGTGATGTTTATTCCATTTTTGATTCCTCAAACAATTCTAAATTTCAATAAAACTCTGAATTTTTAAAAATGAGTTACAAAATTCAGTTGCCAGATATGTTTTTGTGTGTGTATGAAGGAATAAAACTGTTAATAGATGACTCACTTCGTTTTCACACGAAATTACACAATCATATAAACATCCCTAAACACCCATTTTCAGAAGGCTGTTTCCATAGCACTCGAAAAGGAACACTTACTTTCCCATTGCTAAAGAATCACCTTTACTTTGATGGGACATAATAGTTTTTTGGTTTTGTTTTAATATCTGTAGGAGGCTTATTACTGATAGGTACTTATCACAAAAAAAGCAAATTTTGTTCCATAAAATAAAATAATACATCTTTAAGTTTGACAAGAATTTGAAGTGTTTTGCCACAAGATAACCAGTGAACCTCTCTGGAGTACAAACTATTGTCACTGATACTGCTGATCTCATGAGCCCATACGTATTTAAAAGAGATTTATGTGGTGCTTCCTATTTGCCCAGAACTGTTTTTAACACTTTGCAAATATTAACTCAGTAAACCTCTAACAATGTAACGAAGTAGGTTTCATTCCCATGTTACAGATGAGATAACTGAGGCAGAGACCAGTTAACAAAGACCTTGCTCAAAGTCAGGCAGCATTTGAACCTAGCTCTTTTGGCTTTAGAAACTCTGCCTTTAACAATTCGACTCTGATGCCTACAATTCTACCAGTGAAGATAAAATGACCTTAAATTACGCTTAACACACGTAAACTACAGTTTACGTGTGTTACGTATGGAGTATGCTAGAGGCAGAGACTGGGTGAGGTCGCTAATACCAACCCTGTGGTATCAGGAACTGTCCACTTCCTCCTGGAGACTCTTGCATCGCATATTCCTGAGACCATCTCAAGTGTGGGTCAAGTGAGGACTCTAGTTTGAGAAATAGTAGCAGTCTGACTCTATGTAAAAACAAATGTCCTACTATTTTCTTCCCAAATTCCAGTTCCCCAGGAGGCTACGCACCTGGCTTTGGAGACAGCTGCTGCGGAGTCTGAAGTATGTGGGAGAGGAACTGAGAAGACTTGCTCGTGTCTGCTGCCGGAGCGGCAAGTTCCGCTCTGTGTGGATGTATGAGAAGGGGTCCCTCTGGACATGCCGATAACTTATCTTTATTGAAATCCTGTTAGGCGAAAATCTATTGGTACATATGAGTTAGTACTCTATTATTAATGTAATTTGAACTCTATCATAAATGTGTCACAGAAAACTTGCCAAGGACTTTCACAAGGATATGTGGAGCATTAAAATTTATTTACTGATTTACTCTCCTTGCTGGCATTGGAAGGATCTGTTGGGTGAAAACACCTATATGTAGTCCCTACTATTCAAATGGCTGAGAGAAATTAGATTCAGCACTGTTAAACAAATCTTTCACTCATAGTTCAGTCTATTTTTTTATTTCTATTTCATAGAAATATTAAGAATAGTTTAATGCAGTCTTTTTTTCCCCAGAGAATATCTCCATCTCTGGTTGTGGAATTATTCTTCTTAACACATTGGTTTCTATATTGCTGTTCAAAAATAAGAGAGTATCTCACCATTGATTTCCATATAACTTTCGAATTTTTTGGATGGTTAGGGATGACTTACATATTTATTTTTCATCATAGAAATATCATTGTCATTACCTTAATGTTATTATGATTATCATGGATAAGTGGTACTTTAGTTAGTCTGTTTTCATTCAGTACT
>PVKM010042912.1:0-12670 GCA_004027735.1 Carollia perspicillata
TTACCAAATATCAGTTATCAATAATCAATATAATTATCAATGCCAATAAATTACCATTGGTACCATATCAGTAGCTAAACTATATAGTTTATTCAGATTCCCCTTGTTTTTCCACTAATGAGCCTCCTCTATTCTGGGATCCAATCCAGGAAACCATGTTGCATTCAGCTATCATGTCTCTTCAGTCTCTTTCTAAAGACCATTGATGATATTTTTTTTGGTGTCTTTCATTACCTTGACACTTTGAAGAGTGCTGGTTAGTATTTTATAGACTATTACTCACTTTGAATTTCTCTGATGTTTTCTCATAATTAAACTAAAATTATATTTTGAGGAAAGATGCCACAGAGCTGTCTCTTTCTACCATATCAGGTATATTATATCAATGTGTCTATTATTGGTGACATTAGCCTTAATTGCTTGGTTAAAGAGTAGTTTTTGTTAAGTTTTTACACTGTAAATTTACTTTTTTTCTTTTTTCATACTCTGTTTATTAGCAGTGCATCACTTAGTCCAGTCCATACCAAAGGAGAGAGGAATTAAACTTCACCTCTAAACGCAGAGTATCAGAGAATTTGTGGACATATGTTAATTCACCACAAATTAATACATATTTTGGGGGTGATACTTTGAGGATATGCAAATATCCTATTTCTATTTAAAAATTTCCACTTATTTTAATAGACATCAGCTCTTACCTGCAGCATTTATTACTACTGTTTTTTGTATTTCCTATATTCCAACATTTATTAATTAGAATCCTTAAGTAAGGAGGAATTGCTCCTCCCCCTTTGTATAGGTATTACATATTTATTTACATCAGTGTCGACTAAAAGATGTTTATTTTATCCTTTGAGTTATAATCAATACTATCAATATTTAATTTGTAGCTTAACTTGTTCCAGTTTGGGTCATTTTGAGCTCTTTTGGGTAGTTTCTGTGTCCTTTTTACTGCTCCTCAACTATTTTTCTTAGCACTTTCTTATCTATTGTGACCACAGAATGTTCTAGGCTCACCTTGTATTTTCCCTGCCCAGTCTTCGAATCAGCCATTTCCCCAAGAAAACGTCATTTCTATGAGTAGAGAGTGGTATTAAAACAAAGATCTGGCGTGAGCGGTGCTCACCGTTACTGTGGCCTATGTCTGTCTGTATCTGTACTAAAGTTCAGATGAGTAAAGATCGATATTTCCAACCCTAAGCAAGCACCACATAGTTAATTCTAGCATTTCATCTTTGCTCATGTGTAATTTCTTTCTTAGACAGCGGGAAAGCAGACTCTCACTACCATTAAAATATTTACTTATTTGTTCAACCCAGTATGTATATAATATTGATTTCAGAACTGCTAACCATAGTTCTGTGAGAATTAAATGCACTAACTAGAGTACAGTTTATTTTTACCTTTAGCCTTACAGTATCAAATCAAAAGACAATTTTACAAATTTCCTTAAATCAGCTCTATTCTTCCACTCTAATTTCAGTGTGTTGTACGATTTATTTGTTACATGGTTAGATTCATTTGTCCTAGTATGCATTCTACCTTGGGTTTCCATGATATCCTGTTTAATTTTTTAAATTTTCATAAAATAATTTTATGACATTATTTTATTATCATGTATATTTTATTTTGATGTACATATGGTGTATATTATTTTTTATGAGGTACATTTTTACAGGTTTTGACAAAGGTATAGTATCATTTTTTTACTATCACAGTACCAGGCAGAATACATTCATCATCCCAAAAGTTTCTACCAAAGTATTTTGAAATAAACAAACAACGATAATAACAGCACTTTGAACTTTAAGTAAAATTCTTCAAATTGGTTTGTGATATGCCTCCCAAGTTGGACTGTGACTGGCTCTGGGCAGATCCTACTATATGCAGGGACCTTAATATTCAGAAAAACACCATTAAGTGTACACACTTTTCCACACCAAGATTACTTAAATAACAAAATAGATCAGGTTATCATTCTGCCAAACAATCTCCAGGAATTGCAAATGCTGTGCATATTTCATGGTCATTAAAAGACTACCAGGACCTGCTTTTTCAACCTTCTATTCTACCATTTTGCATTTGCTGACTTTCTTCTACCAATGTTCTCCAGGCATTGTCTGACAATCAGCTGCCTCACCTTAACTTGAAGCCCAGTGTCCATGGTTATCTCATAGATGTTGCCCTACTTACAAAAAGGCTGTACTGATGATAATTATGAATGTGGTGATGATGATGATGTTGATAATAAACACAGAATGTTTATATGCACTTTTATAAAGAACTTTTTAGTACAACTTACAGTTGTCCAGAAAGATATCAAAGGAACCTATTATTACAATATCCATTTTAAGATAAGGAAATTGAGCCTCAGAGATAATCTCTAGGCTAAGAAGCTAATAAATAGCAGATCTAGGACTTAAACCCCAATCTTCTTTTTCAAATCCCTTCAGTGCTATGAGGGGTGGGGTGAGGGGGAGGGAAGAACTAATAAAGTCAACTTTCATTACATATGGTCTTAATATGTACCAGACATTGTATCATTTTCCATCACATATTTTATTCAATTTACTGTCCCTCTTCAGTTCTGTAAGGTAAATATCACCAGATGAGGACATTAGGACTATGAGAGGCAGAACAACCTCCCAAGTCACCCACTGGATTGAATAGAAAACTGAGCACAAATTTCATTTTCTTTCCACTGGATCACACTGGAGTTTTGCTAAGGTGATTTGAGTTACCCTTACTCTGAGACCCAGCACTCTGTGTCTCATGAAGGTGAACATTGTGGATCTCATGAAAGACCAGCCAAGGTTCCCGGAGTCGTGAAATGAGACAGGATTTGATGCTATATGAAAGAGTGAGCTTTATACCCATTCTCTTCTCTGAGATAAAAAAGATTCTCTTGACTTTTTTCTTCTAGTCCTCTGAAGGCTGTACTTAAGGAAAAAGTTTTCAAGAGCTTTAAAGAAT
This sequence comes from Carollia perspicillata, assembly GCA_004027735.1. Lineage (NCBI taxonomy): Eukaryota > Metazoa > Chordata > Mammalia > Chiroptera > Phyllostomidae > Carollia > Carollia perspicillata. Next base: position 2,974 of record PVKM010042912.1, read on the forward strand.
AATGTAACTTTTGCTAGCTAGCTAGAAATGGTTTTGAATCAGGTTTCACTGTTCACTAGCTGTGTGGAGTTGTTCAAGTTATTTAAAGTCTTTGAGACTCAGTTTTATGTTCTGTAAAATTGGGAAACTTTGTCATAATGTTGCAGTGACAACTAAGTAATATGCTCTATACAAAGCCCTTGGCACACCCCGTCATTGATCACGGGAGTAGATGTCAGGGCAGGCTGCTCTTCATCTTGCCGCACCATTTCCCCAGCCCCACCTTCCTTTCAGCCAACCAAGTGACTGAGCGAGTTTAAAGAGTTTACCAGGAACACCATTAAAGCCAGCCTCTAACAAAGATCAATGGGACTATTAATTTTGATTTCGCATTTAGATTCCAAATAGTCCCATGGCCAGTGTGAGTGGATGTCCTAGGTTGCCTGTGATGATCCTTGGATAGTTTTTAACAGGTCCCTCCTTTACTCTCAAAAGTTTTCCATTTTGGATAATAAACTGGAATATCACACTACTTAAGAGATTTTTTATTCTGCATTCACTAGTTCCATTGTCTTTGACTCCTTAAAGATAAACAAAAGAGGTTTACTGAACTGGATAAAATTATGTGCTCAATTTATAAATTTATTGAATTTATAAAATGCGAATCTCAAACCAAATCTGAATCGATAATCCCAAACATTTTGGAGAATGGAAATAAAGCACCTATTAAAGCAAATGGTCATATGAAATAGAAGTGTTTAGGGTCCCAAGTTTTCAGTATCATTGCTCTCCACACACTTTGGTGTCCAAATAGCTGAAGGTAAGCATTAACCGTGACCGCACAGACACTCGAAACCCTGTGTGGCCAATCACGTTGAGTTCTAAAGTTTTAAGAGTTGAACAGATGGCTTAGATGTCATTTTAGTGTCTGCTCTCCCTACATCAAAAAGGGAAACAAGCGACAAAGTATTCTTTTTAGGTCTTTCTTTCATGAATATGCATAAAGATAGCATTCATGAATCATTGAGATGTAGGACTGTTAAATTGCACTTTTGCTAGAGTTGAAAAAAAAACATATGATTAACCATACTTTTGACTCTGAGTAATTACACTTCCTTATTTAGAGGTCATTTTTAAAAAAAATCTGCTCCACTGCTGGGTTTTGGGCTGAAATGAAATGGAGACACAAAATACAGTGATGATGAATTATTAAAGTTCTTATTATTCTCTTATATCTAAAAGCTTTTTAGTTTCATTGTAGGTGCCAAAGGTTTGATTCAGATCATTATGAATAAATCATATAACTTATTTAGCAAATACAATTTTTATTTTTTATTATTTAATCATTTCTATTGTTATTCTATTACATTGTCTCAATTTATCCCCCTTTGCCCTTCTCTGCTCATCCCTGCTCCCACAGTTGATTCTCACACTGTTGTCCATGTCCACAGGTCCTTTATACATGTTCTTTGACCAGTCCCTTCCCCTTCTTTCCACCATTATCTACCTCCTCCCTCCCATGGAGGGAGCTCACTTTCAGTCTGTTCCATGTTTCCATGCCTGTGGTTCTATTTTGTTCATTAGTTTATTTTGTTCATTAGATTCCTCTTATAGATGAGATCAATGGTATTTGTCTTTTACCAACTGGCTTATTTCCTTTAGCATAATGCAATCCAGTTTCAAAATGATGATGTTGAGAGACTGAAAAGAGTAAACTTTCTTAATAGAACTTATTCTACATTGTTACCTTTTCTGTTGTCATCTTGACACTCGTTTAAAAGCATAAAAATTTCCTAGAACCTAGAAAAATATTATTTCCTTCTTTAAAATACTTCATATAAATCTGCAGGTTTACCTTGATATTTTTTCCTGGTTTAGAACAAGGTTAGCAAATATATTGCTGTGCTTACCATTAACTCCCATCACATGCCTGCAAATATTAATGGTCTGATTTTTTTCACATATATCTCAAAGTCATCTTATCCCAGCATTTAAGGCAGGCACTTCCAAGTAAGCCCCACTAGAATCCACATGAAATCCTATACCTTTCCTAGTAAAGATTTACTAAGGCATAAGACATAATGCGACCTTTTAATTCTCACTTACCTTTTAAAACTTTTGTAGAAAACCACAGGACTATTTAGGTTATATTTTACTCTGTAGTTGAGGGGCTTCATTCTCCTTTCCTTTAAATCATTTGCATAGGTCATCTTTTGCTGGGTTATGGTGTGGTAACAGTCCTAAATTCTCAGTGACTCCAACACAAAAATGTATTTCTTGCTCAAGTAACTTGTTGACAGTAGGCGAAACGTAGTTCCACTGCTTCTCCATGTGTCTTCTTCCTTCTAGGGCCAGTTTCAAGGCATATCTCTTACCTGGCTAACACTTTTCCCATGACAGGGGAAAAGTTGGAGACAGACTGCTAATAGTTCTTAGGACTTTTTTTCAGTTGTGGTGAACACTGATGTCGAGGAGAGGGAGGACTACACATCATTTAGAGGTTGGTAAAGATGAATAATTCTCTTACAGGGAAGGAAGTATTTATGAAAAACAATAGAATCTCCCGGGGTATATACTTTCTTGTTTGTTGTTTTTTTTTAGAATGGTATTGCTCCATGCAACATATTGGAACAGAAAGAAATCGAACTACCTTTTATTTAAATGCAGCAAGAGAAGATTTCAGGTTTCCTGCTGACTCTGGGAAATACTTAATCTCCCGGAAAGACATATCTATAGCTTTTGCCTGGGAAGTAATAGATAAATGGCCAGTGCATGAACCCATGATATGGCTGGTTTTTCCCTCACTGTGTTTATGCTGCTTTGCACCTGGACTCTAAGAGCTAGTTCAGAGAAAGTCACAGAGCGTTTTTGGAGAATAAGTCCTAAATGCCCACATAATTTTAATTACAGACCATGCTTAAATGGATAATTTAAAATATGCTTCAATCATACAGAGGAAGAGTAAATTACCTTTTATTATTTACAGAAAAATAGTAGAAAGACAAATAAATGGTTTCTAGGTCTTTTGCTGTCATTGAAGAAATAAAGGCTATCAAAAATGGTAAAACCATGAGAATGGAGGAATGTAGGTACAAGATTTACTTATTTTTGTGTTACATTTGCTTAACCAAGGTAAGTCTAAAACAAGCAAAAGAATACAATTTTACTGGGAGCACTGCCTTGTTGGTGTAAAGGAGGGTGACAATTTTAATCAATAATTTTTAGTATTTGAGAACTGACAGTGGTGGCTTCAAAAGAGAAGGAATCACAGCGGTGAAAGTTTGGGGACTTGTCCCAGCAGGTTGACATAAGATGACTTGAAAATAATGCACGGTTGGTGTGCTTTGTCCACATTGTAGGTGATAGATGACTTTGATACAGAACAGGCATACTGATCAGAATAAAACAAAATAAAACAAAAAAACAACTTTCCAATCTATCATTTCAGAGTAAACATACTTAGGCTTGCATAGGGACAGAAGAAGAGCAAAAGCACTACATTTATTAAATACCCGTTCCCTTGTTACTCAACACTTCGGTATTAATTACCTAGGAGCTTGTTCAAAATGCAGAATCTTAAGCCCCAGCTCAGACCTACAGAATCCAAATCTGCTTTTTAACAAGATTCCAAACTGTTTCGCATGAACTCTACAATTAGAGAAACACTTCTTTAAGATGACCAGCGCCTTGCTAAGGAGTGTATGGTCATCATCTTACATAATAATCACCACGGAGTCCAAACTTCAGCAAGATCACATACATGGTAACCAGTGAATCCACTAGCTTTTATTTCTCTCACTTTTATTTTTTTGCTCTGAACACAGATAGATAAAAGCTCTGTTTCTTTAACACCTCCATGTTTATTAAATTCAAAACCTAGTATCCCTTCTATTCATATTTTCTCTCTTATCTCTCTCCCCTCCCTTGGTGCCCACAAGTACAAAGATGTACAGTAAGCATTAAAAAATGCCCTCAAAAACATAATTTCCTTTTGTATTTCAGAGAAACAACTTTTTTATCAATATTGGTATTTTCTTATTTCTGGATACCAATAGTTTTCATAAAATCGGCAAGGCAACAAGAACTATGTGGCTATGATTGACTAGTTATGACTCATCAAGGTAAAACTGGAACTCAAAGATCACATAATTATTGATTCAGAGCTAGAAAGAGATTTGGAGAGAATCTTATGTCCTGAGACCTTAGGTGACTTTCAAAGCTCGCCTCTTGCAGAGCTGTGTTTTAAATCCAGGTGTTCTGATCCCCAGCTTGGGGTTCATCTATCTCTACTACACATGTCTCTACCTCCAAAAGGAGCCTAAGAGTACCTGTTGATTTGAAATTACTAAAAAGCAAATAAATTTTGCATGGTGTTTTCAGGTAAATAACCAGGGCTGAAATCCTCTCCTCACACCAACCCATGTAGTGAGAAGTAACCACGTAGAATAAACTGGTGCTAAAGAAAACACTCTCTGATGGTTCCTGGGAGGAAGCCATTCTTTCAACGCTTTGAGCCTTTCAATGAATTCAACCCAGAAACAGGGTTGGATATGTATGACTCCCACTGAGATCTTACTTGACTTAATCTTTGGCTTGGGGTTACTAGAGAATTAAGGCATATTCAAAAGAAAAGAAAAGGAAAAAATAAACTGCTGGAGTTTGTGTGCTTATGCATGCTTCTATGTATATATACACAATGGTTTAAGCCTGACTAAGACTTTTATGATTCATGTCATTTCTTGTACACAGACTTCATCTCAGTTCTTGTGGTTTTCAGTAATAAGCTATTTGCTTAGCAGGGAAAATAAGTGTCTCTCTGTATGATTGCCCACACTGTACTGGTCTCTGTGCAGAGCATATTTTCCCGTCGAGAACTCAGGCCTGTTAAATAGGGCAGAGCAACAAGTACTGGCATGCAGACAGGAACACACAGAGTACCAGCTGACTATTCAGTTTCTTTACCAGGTACATAAAGACACAGAAAAAAGAAATAGCAAATAAATGGAGGGAAGAAAAGGAATGTGGACTAAATATAACGTACAAAGTAGAAGTCGTAGATGTTGAAAAAGAGAAAATACTAATGCGGGCAGCAAGGGAGAAGATAATATTCTTAGAAACACTTCAGGTAGGAATGTCCTCTTTAACAGACTTATGTAATAATTTAAAATTTTATAAATTTATGTTTTTATTATGCATATTTGACAATAATTTCCTGCTGATCTATGTCTACAGTTGTCAAATCATAAAAATATATGCCATGATTTAACATAATGTCTGGCACACAGGTAGGAGGCCATTAAGGTCAGGGAGAGGTGGAATTATATGCTGCCACCAGCCAGAGGACATCGAGGATGGCTGGCAATAACCAGAAGCTAGTAGCGAGGCACAGAGCACATTATCCCCCAGAGCCTCCAGAAGTAACCAACCCTACGAACATTTTGATTTTGGACCTATGGCCTCTGGAATTGTGAGAGAATACATTTCTGTTGGTTTAAGCCAACCAGTTTGTGGGAATTTGTGATGATAGCCTTAGAAACTAATAGAGATTTAGGAAAATAAATTTTGGATAATACCTTTAACTTTGAAAGTGACTGAATTTTTAATGTTATATTGTCATTAGAAAACTATGTCAACAAGGTAGAACAAAATATAGTATTTTTTGTAATTTATTTTATTTTATTTATTGATTTTTAGAGAAGGGAAAGGAGGGAGAGAGAGAGAGAGAAAGAAACAACAATGTGTGGTTGTCTCTCAGGCACCCCCTAGTGGGGACCTGGCCCACAACCCAGGCATGTGCCCTGACTGGGAATCGAACCAGTGACCCTATGGTTCATAGGCCAGTACTCAATCCACTGAGTCACACTAGCCAGGGCAGCATTTTCTCTATTTTATACATAGGAAACAGGCACAGAGAAGGCAACAAGTAATAATAAAAATTTTAGGCAACTTTTGAAAAAAGAAATATTCAACATTATTCTTTATCAGATAACTTGCTGTGGTGGTCTTTGTGCATCTTCTCATTTATTTCTAGAAACCATACTCTCTGTGAAATGGTTCCAGACTAAGTAACATGTTAGTAAACAAAAGAGTTGGATTTAAACTTGGGTCTCTTTAGTTTAAGTTCATGTTTCTAAACAGCAGTCAGCAAACTTTGTCTGTAAAGAACCAGATAGCAAACATTCTTGGCTACACAGGCTAAATAACCTTCTTAGCAACTTCTCAGCCCCGGTCTTAGTAGCTACAGACAATACATAAGGAAATGGACAAGGCTGTGTGCCAAAACAAAAAAAAATCTAATTATTGACTTTGAAATTTGAATTTCATGTGACTTTTCACTTGCCATGATTTAGTATTCAGTTGACTTCTCCAATGATTAATAAATACAAAAATTATTTTTAATTCATGGGCCACACAAAAATAGGTAGTGGCTGAATTTGTTCTGTGGCAGTAGTTTACAGACCTCTCCTTAAGCTATAACAGGACAGAGGGTCGAGGTGTGAAAAAGTCCTGAGAAGTAAAAGTGCAAGTATACTCTAATAGGATACAAAGATTTTACTTCATTGACTTTAAAAACAAATGTTTTATTTGAATCTTTTTCTTTGCTGCATTTCAAGAATTCAAAAAAAAAAGTTTTTCAAAAACTCTGGAAAGTGATTGATTGCAGTTGTGTGGTAGTTAAAGACCATTCTGGCAGAGTCTCAGGCAAAGGCTTTTACAGAGGAAATAAACAAATAAAGTTGGCTTTTGTTTCTCAAAAAAAAACCAAAAACACAACATTTAAGTAGGGCACCTCTTTTATAGCACTGAATGCAAAGGTTTCCCCTGTTGTCCATATTCATGTTAGGGTCAGGTTTAGTTGGCCAGCGAGGTCTTCTGTGAAAGAAAAGTGAATAAAAGTTTTGCATAGAGACATAAGCTGGTGTGGCAGAGGCCAGAATGAGGAAGAATTTGCTCATATTGAGGAGAAACAAGGGAGAATGTTATGCTCAGTCCTGCGTTACCTGGGCCCTAATCTGAAGGGAGTTGTTAAAGAATGGCCATGGAGAATGAAAAGGAAATGGCTTAAAAAACAAGTGAGCCCTGGAAGAAATGGTAAAGGACAATTTTAGAGGGACAAGAAGCCATTCTGCCTCTTTCCTTTTTGTCTTTAAAATACTTTCAGTCCACGTACAACCTAGTTTTGCCTGCAGGAGGGGACTCCACAATTTCTTTTCCGAGACTCATCAGTTGACTGCACTGACAACTTATTCTAGATGAGTAAGAGTTGTCCTAGTCCTTTCTCGACTCCTTTCACCCATGCGGATACCACATCACCATGCTGACAGGCCATCTGGTAGGATCACCAGAGACCATGGCCTCAGCCTCCCACATCTGATGTTATGGGAGGCAGAATGCACAAACCTGACATCCCTGAGCTGAAAAAATAAGTGACGCATCTTATTAATATTCTAAATCAGTGGTTTTGACTTCATTGCTCTCTCTCTTGTTGATCATATTTAAAATTTTAAATGTAAGATAACCTCCTACCACTTAAAAGCTTTGTAATTGACACTGGTTTAGAAATACAGAATACAGTGATGTATGGAATCAAAAGATTAAGCACTAAAAGTCAAAAAGTAGTGTTCTGTGCTCCTCAGGACAATTAGAGAATGAACAGAGAAAAGAGAGAGTTCTCAATATTTTTTTACAGAAGTGCAAACACACCAAAATTATTTTCTTTGCTTTTGGTTGTGCTTTCCTTCTTTTATCCTTATTTATATCATATTTCCAAACTATCTACTTGAGATAAAATTTATTAAATATTGCACATTTTGGCAAAGTTTCAAAAAAGCATTTTAAATATAGATTCTGCTATGAATATAGCAGCTGAGTATTAGAAAAATGACTTGAGGGAAGATTGTTCTAAAAATAATATTTCTGGCAAAAGGCAGAAATGATACAGAATTGAAAAGCATTTGCTATTATCTATACTTTAATCATATGTGCTTTTTAAAATAGTTACTTATATTTTCTAGTAACAATTGTTTACTTGTAGCTGCTTTTCTACTTTTCTAATACTTAGAATAAACTCAGGTATACTGTGCAACTGCTCTACTATTGCTTGATTTCCACATAATACAGACATGTAGAAATTCACCGTTCTCTGTGCTATTCATTCCAGATTTCACATTGTAATTGATTTGTCACTGTTCATCTCACAATAAAGTATATCAGCATATGCAGTGTGTAAGTTCAAAGATTCATAGAATGATAGCATTTCCATTCTACTCATTCAATCACATTGTGTATCAAGAGAAAAGGCACTTTTATTTGTCGTCAGGTGTATTGTTGCTTTCCTTCACTATTTTAGGGAAGTGACTTCATTAACCTGATTATGAAGTGGGCAGATTAGAGGCATTTTCTAATGTTCTTCACAGGGAACATGCACTCTACACCCAAGAGTTATAGGACCTTAGAGTATGATGAGCTTTAGAAAAGAATAATTTCTGCCAAATGTTTAGTCTTTGTGTCACTGATTCTATTATTTTGTCCCTGAGACATAATTTGGGGATCTAGGGAGAAAACCTGGAAGCCCAAGAACAAGTCTAGGCTTCCAGGAGTCCCCAAGGAACTTAGAGGTTATAGGCCAATGAACAAAGTAAAAAAAATAAGTAATTTATTAATTATTAGCCACTCAAACATTTATTAAAATTACTCTGTTATGATTTCTATATTGGAAATTGCTTTTAAATAAAAAACAAACACATCTGTGGAGCCCTTGCCAGATGGCTCAGTTGGTTCAAGCATCTCCCCATACACCAAAATTTTGTGGGTTTGATTTCTGGTCAGGGCCCATGTCTAGGCTGTGGGTTCAATCCCCTGTTAGAGCACATATGAGAGGCAATTGATCTATGTTTCTCTCTCATGTAGATGTTCCTCTCACTCTCTCACTCCCTCTTCCTCTCTCTCTAGAATTAATAAAAAACATCCTCAGGTAAGGATAAAAATATATATATTAGTGAGGATGTTAATAAATACACCAAAGTAAAATTGTAAAACTTTGTTTATATATATACTACATATATATGTATATATATAACTACATATATATGTAGTTTGTATACATACAGTATGTGCTATACATCTATATGTGAACATATATATATACATAGTAATTATAAAATAAAATAATTATATATTTCATGTGTATATGTATAGCACATATTATATATGTGTTGTGTGTGTGCATATATGCATACGCACACAATGTTTCTTGTGGGCAAGGATCTTTCATTATTTGTTGTTAGGAGTATGTAATGTACAAATTTTAGAATCTTAGATAAATAATAAGTCACTTCACATAAGAAATAAACTGAGAAAAAATTAATAATCTGGGCGTGGGAGGAGGGTTTGAAAGGAAGGAAAGGAAGAAAGAGGAACTGAGCCAACACACAGTCTGCTATACCAATTTCAGTCCAGATGGCAGCTACTTAAATGCAGTATTTAGAACCTCCCACAAAGACATCAAAATTGCAACTAAACTACAGAACAATCAATATTTAGAACCACCTGAAATCTAGCTGAACAGAAGTCCTACAACTATGGACATAAAGAAGGCACGTTGAGACTGGGGCCACGATGCTGACTGGTTCCACACTCACATGTGGAGGATAAAAGCCAGGAGGGATATCTTGACTACAGATGCTCCTCCTGAAGAGTCAGGGGACCCAGCCCCATA